>CANNZV010002151.1:30798-142348 GCA_947561585.1 Caprella mutica | reverse complement strand
CTACTGATCTAACTACTGAGTTTACCTACTGATCTAACTACTGAGTTTACCTACTGATCTAACTACTGAGTTTACCTACTGATCTAACTACTGAGTTTACCTACTGATCTAACTACTGAGTTTACCTACTGATCTAACTACTGAGTTTACCTACTGATCTAACTACTGAGTTTACCTACTGATCTAACTACTGAGTTTACCTACTGATCTAACTACTGAGTTTACCTACTGATCTAACTACTGAGTTTACCTACTGATCTAACTACTGAGTTTACCTACTGATCTAACTACTGAGTTTACCTACTGATCTAACTACTGAGTTTACCTACTGATCTAACTACTGAGTTTACCTACTGATCTAACTACTGAGTTTACCTACTGATCTAACTACTGAGTTTACCTACTGATCTAACTACTGAGTTTACCTACTGATCTAACTACTGAGTTTACCTACTGATCTAACTACTGAGTTTACCTACTGATCTAACTACTGAGTTTACCTACTGATCTAACTACTGAGTTTACCTACTGATCTAACTACTGAGTTTACCTACTGATCTAACTACTGAGTTTACCTACTGATCTAACTACTGAGTTTACCTACTGATCTAACTACTGAGTTTACCTACTGATCTAACTACTGAGTTTACCTACTGATCTAACTACTGAGTTTACCTACTGATCTAACTACTGAGTTTACCTACTGATCTAACTACTGAGTTTACCTACTGATCTAACTACTGAGTTTACCTACTGATCTAACTACTGAGTTTACCTACTGATCTAACTACTGAGTTTACCTACTGATCTAACTACTGAGTTTACCTACTGATCTAACTACTGAGTTTACCTACTGATCTAACTACTGAGTTTACCTACTGATCTAACTACTGAGTTTACCTACTGATCTAACTACTGAGTTTACCTACTGATCTAACTACTGAGTTTACCTACTGATCTAACTACTGAGTTTACCTACTGATCTAACTACTGAGTTTACCTACTGATCTAACTACTGAGTTTACCTACTGATCTAACTACTGAGTTTACCTACTGATCTAACTACTGAGTTTACCTACTGATCTAACTACTGAGTTTACCTACTGATCTAACTACTGAGTTTACCTACTGATCTAACTACTGAGTTTACCTACTGATCTAACTACTGAGTTTACCTACTGATCTAACTACTGAGTTTACCTACTGATCTAACTACTGAGTTTACCTACTGATCTAACTACTGAGTTTACCTACTGATCTAACTACTGAGTTTACCTACTGATCTAACTACTGAGTTTACCTACTGATCTAACTACTGAGTTTACCTACTGATCTAACTACTGAGTTTACCTACTGATCTAACTACTGAGTTTACCTACTGATCTAACTACTGAGTTTACCTACTGATCTAACTACTGAGTTTACCTACTGATCTAACTACTGAGTTTACCTACTGATCTAACTACTGAGTTTGCCTACTGATCTAACTACTGAGTTTGCCTACTGATCTAACTACTGAGTTTGCCTACTGGTCTAACTACTCAGTTTGCCTACTGGTCTAACTACTGAGTTTGCCTACTGGTCTAACTACTGAGTTTGCCTACTGGTCTAACTACTGAGTTTGCCTACTGGTCTAACTACTGAGTTTGCCTACTGGTCTAACTACTGAGTTTGCCTACTGGTCTAACTACTGAGTTTGCCTACTGATCTAACTACTGAGTTTGCCTACTGATCTAACTACTGAGTTTGCCTACTGATCTAACTACTGAGTTTGCCTACTGATCTAACTACTGAGTTTGCCTACTGATCTAACTACTGAGTTTGCCTACTGATCTAACTACTGAGTTTGCCTACTGATCTAACTACTGAGTTTGCCTACTGATCTAACTACTGAGTTTGCCTACTGATCTAACTACTGAGTTTGCCTACTGATCTAACTACTGAGTTTGCCTACTGATCTAACTACTGAGTTTGCCTAGTGATCTAACTACTGAGTTTGCCTACTGATCTAACTACTGAGTTTGCCTACTGATCTAACTACTGAGTTTGCCTACTGATCTAACTACTGAGTTTGCCTACTGATCTAACTACTGAGTTTGCCTACTGATCTAACTACTGAGTTTGCCTACTGATCTAACTACTGAGTTTGCCTACTGATCTAACTACTGAGTTTGCCTACTGATCTAACTACTGAGTTTGCCTACTGATCTAACTACTGAGTTTGCCTACTGATCTAACTACTGAGTTTGCCTACTGATCTAACTACTGAGTTTGCCTACTGATCTAACTACTGAGTTTGCCTACTGATCTAACTACTGAGTTTGCCTACTGATCTAACTACTGAGTTTGCCTACTGATCTAACTACTGAGTTTGCCTACTGATCTAACTACTGAGTTTGCCTACTGATCTAACTACTGAGTTTGCCTACTGATCTAACTACTGAGTTTGCCTACTGATCTAACTACTGAGTTTGCCTACTGATCTAACTACTGAGTTTGCCTACTGATCTAACTACTGAGTTTGCCTACTGATCTAACTACTGAGTTTGCCTACTGATCTAACTACTGAGTTTGCCTACTGATCTAACTACTGAGTTTGCCTACTGATCTAACTACTGAGTTTGCCTACTGATCTAACTACTGAGTTTGCCTACTGATCTAACTACTGAGTTTGCCTACTGATCTAACTACTGAGTTTGCCTACTGATCTAACTACTGAGTTTGCCTACTGATCTAACTACTGAGTTTGCCTACTGATCTAACTACTGAGTTTGCCTACTGATCTAACTACTGAGTTTGCCTACTGATCTAACCACTGAGTTTGCCTACTGATCTAACTACTGAGTTTGCCTACTGATCTAACTACTGAGTTTGCCTACTGATCTAACTACTGAGTTTGCCTACTGATCTAACTACTGAGTTTGCCTACTGATCTAACTAGTGAGTTTACCTACTGATCTAACTAGTGAGTTTACCTACTGATCTAACTAGTGAGTTTACCTACTGATCTAACTACTGAGTTTACCTACTGATCTAACTACTGAGTTTACCTACTGATCTAACTACTGAGTTTACCTACTGATCTAACTACTGAGTTTACCTACTGATCTAACTACTGAGTTTACCTACTGATCTAACTACTGAGTTTACCTACTGATCTAACTACTGAGTTTACCTACTGATCTAACTACTGAGTTTACCTACTGATCTAACTACTGAGTTTACCTACTGATCTAACTACTGAGTTTACCTACTGATCTAACTACTGAGTTTACCTACTGATCTAACTACTGAGTTTACCTACTGATCTAACTACTGAGTTTACCTACTGATCTAACTACTGAGTTTACCTACTGATCTAACTACTGAGTTTACCTACTGATCTAACTACTGAGTTTACCTACTGATCTAACTACTGAGTTTACCTACTGATCTAACTACTGAGTTTACCTACTGATCTAACTACTGAGTTTACCTACTGATCTAACTACTGAGTTTACCTACTGATCTAACTACTGAGTTTACCTACTGATCTAACTACTGAGTTTACCTACTGATCTAACTACTGAGTTTACCTACTGATCTAACTACTGAGTTTACCTACTGATCTAACTACTGAGTTTACCTACTGATCTAACTACTGAGTTTACCTACTGATCTAACTACTGAGTTTACCTACTGATCTAACTACTGAGTTTACCTACTGATCTAACTACTGAGTTTACCTACTGATCTAACTACTGAGTTTACCTACTGATCTAACTACTGAGTTTACCTACTGATCTAACTACTGAGTTTACCTACTGATCTAACTACTGAGTTTACCTACTGATCTAACTACTGAGTTTACCTACTGATCTAACTACTGAGTTTACCTACTGATCTAACTACTGAGTTTGCCTACTGATCTAACTACTGAGTTTGCCTACTGATCTAACTACTGAGTTTGCCTACTGGTCTAACTACTGAGTTTGCCTACTGGTCTAACTACTGAGTTTGCCTACTGGTCTAACTACTGAGTTTGCCTACTGGTCTAACTACTGAGTTTGCCTACTGGTCTAACTACTGAGTTTGCCTACTGATCTAACTACTGAGTTTGCCTACTGATCTAACTACTGAGTTTGCCTACTGATCTAACTACTGAGTTTGCCTACTGATCTAACTACTGAGTTTGCCTACTGATCTAACTACTGAGTTTGCCTACTGATCTAACTACTGAGTTTGCCTACTGATCTAACTACTGAGTTTGCCTACTGATCTAACTACTGAGTTTGCCTACTGATCTAACTACTGAGTTTGCCTACTGATCTAACTACTGAGTTTGCCTACTGATCTAACTACTGAGTTTGCCTACTGATCTAACTACTGAGTTTGCCTACTGATCTAACTACTGAGTTTGCCTACTGATCTAACTACTGAGTTTGCCTACTGATCTAACTACTGAGTTTGCCTACTGATCTAACTACTGAGTTTGCCTACTGATCTAACTACTGAGTTTGCCTACTGATCTAACTACTGAGTTTGCCTACTGATCTAACTACTGAGTTTGCCTACTGATCTAACTACTGAGTTTGCCTACTGATCTAACTACTGAGTTTGCCTACTGATCTAACTACTGAGTTTGCCTACTGATCTAACTACTGAGTTTGCCTACTGATCTAACTACTGAGTTTGCCTACTGATCTAACTACTGAGTTTGCCTACTGATCTAACTACTGAGTTTGCCTACTGATCTAACTACTGAGTTTGCCTACTGATCTAACTACTGAGTTTGCCTACTGATCTAACTACTGAGTTTGCCTACTGATCTAACTACTGAGTTTGCCTACTGATCTAACTACTGAGTTTGCCTACTGATCTAACTACTGAGTTTGCCTACTGATCTAACTACTGAGTTTGCCTACTGATCTAACTACTGAGTTTGCCTACTGATCTAACTACTGAGTTTGCCTACTGATCTAACTACTGAGTTTGCCTACTGATCTAACTACTGAGTTTGCCTACTGATTTAACTACTGAGTTTGCCTACTGATCTAACTACTGAGTTTGCCTACTGATCTAACTACTGAGTTTGCCTACTGATCTAACTACTGAGTTTGCCTACTGATCTAACTACTGAGTTTGCCTACTGATCTAACTACTGAGTTTGCCTACTGATCTAACTACTGAGTTTGCCTACTGATCTAACTACTGAGTTTGCCTACTGATCTAACTACTGAGTTTGCCTACTGATCTAACTACTGAGTTTGCCTACTGATCTAACTAGTGAGTTTACCTACTGATCTAACTAGTGAGTTTACCTACTGATCTAACTACTGAGTTTACCTACTGATCTAACTAGTGAGTTTACCTACTGATCTAACTAGTGAGTTTACCTACTGATCTAACTAGTGAGTTTACCTACTGATCTAACTACTGAGTTTACCTACTGATCTAACTACTGAGTTTACCTACTGATCTAACTACTGAGTTTACCTACTGATCTAACTACTGAGTTTACCTACTGATCTAACTACTGAGTTTACCTACTGATCTAACTACTGAGTTTACCTACTGATCTAACTACTGAGTTTACCTACTGATCTAACTACTGAGTTTACCTACTGATCTAACTACTGAGTTTACCTACTGATCTAACTACTGAGTTTACCTACTGATCTAACTACTGAGTTTACCTACTGATCTAACTACTGAGTTTACCTACTGATCTAACTACTGAGTTTACCTACTGATCTAACTACTGAGTTTACCTACTGATCTAACTACTGAGTTTACCTACTGATCTAACTACTGAGTTTACCTACTGATCTAACTACTGAGTTTACCTACTGATCTAACTACTGAGTTTACCTACTGATCTAACTACTGAGTTTACCTACTGATCTAACTACTGAGTTTACCTACTGATCTAACTACTGAGTTTACCTACTGATCTAACTACTGAGTTTACCTACTGATCTAACTACTGAGTTTACCTACTGATCTAACTACTGAGTTTACCTACTGATCTAACTACTGAGTTTACCTACTGATCTTACTACTGAGTTTACCTACTGATCTAACTACTGAGTTTACCTACTGATCTAACTACTGAGTTTACCTACTGATCTAACTACTGAGTTTGCCTACAGATCTAACTACTGAGTTTGCCTACTGATCTAACTACTGAGTTTGCCTACTGATCTAACTACTGAGTTTGCCTACTGATCTAACTACTGAGTTTGCCTACTGATCTAACTACTGAGTTTGCCTACTGATCTAACTACTGAGTTTGCCTACTGATCTAACTACTGAGTTTGCCTACTGATCTAACTACTGAGTTTGCCTACTGATCTAACTACTGAGTTTGCCTACTGATCTAACTACTGAGTTTGCCTACTGATCTAACTACTGAGTTTGCCTACTGATCTAACTACTGAGTTTGCCTACTGATCTAACTACTGAGTTTGCCTACTGATCTAACTACTGAGTTTGCCTACTGATCTAACTACTGAGTTTGCCTACTGATCTAACTACTGAGTTTGCCTACTGATCTAACTACTGAGTTTGCCTACTGATCTAACTACTGAGTTTGCCTACTGATCTAACTACTGAGTTTGCCTACTGATCTAACTACTGAGTTTACCTACTGATCTAACTACTGAGTTTACCTACTGATCTAACTACTGAGTTTACCTACTGATCTAACTACTGAGTTTACCTACTGATCTAACTACTGAGTTTACCTACTGATCTAACTACTGAGTTTACCTACTGATCTAACTACTGAGTTTACCTACTGATCTAACTACTGAGTTTACCTACTGATCTAACTACTGAGTTTACCTACTGATCTAACTACTGAGTTTACCTACTGATCTAACTACTGAGTTTACCTACTGATCTAACTACTGAGTTTACCTACTGATCTAACTACTGATCTAACTACTGATCTAACTACTGATCTAACTACTGATCTAACTACTGATCTAACTACTGATCTAACTACTGATCTAACTACTGATCTAACTACTGATCTAACTACTGATCTAACTACTGATCTAACTACTGATCTAACTACTGATCTAACTACTGATCTAACTACTGATCTAACTACTGATCTAACTACTGATCTAACTACTGATCTAACTACTGATCTAACTACTGATCTAACTACTGATCTAACTACTGATCTAACTACTGATCTAACTACTGATCTAACTACTGATCTAACTACTGATCTAACTACTGATCTAACTACTGAGTTTACCTACTGATCTAACTACTGAGTTTACCTACTGATCTAACTACTGAGTTTACCTACTGATCTAACTACTGAGTTTACCTACTGATCTAACTACTGAGTTTACCTACTGATCTAACTACTGAGTTTACCTACTGATCTAACTACTGAGTTTACCTACTGATCTAACTACTGAGTTTACCTACTGATCTAACTAGTGAGTTTACCTACTGATCTAACTAGTGAGTTTACCTACTGATCTAACTAGTGAGTTTACCTACTGATCTAACTAGTGAGTTTACCTACTGATCTAACTAGTGAGTTTACCTACTGAGTTTACCTACTGATCTAACTAGTGAGTTTACCTACTGAGTTTACCTACTGATCTAACTACTGAGTTTACCTACTGATCTAACTACTGAGTTTACCTACTGATCTAACTACTGAGTTTACCTACTGATCTAACTACTGAGTTTACCTACTGATCTAACTACTGAGTTTACCTACTGATCTAACTACTGAGTTTACCTACTGATCTAACTACTGAGTTTACCTACTGATCTAACTACTGAGTTTACCTACTGATCTAACTACTGAGTTTACCTACTGATCTAACTAGTGAGTTTACCTACTGAGTTTACCTACTGATCTAACTACTGAGTTTACCTACTGATCTAACTACTGAGTTTACCTACTGATCTAACTACTGAGTTTACCTACTGATCTAACTACTGAGTTTACCTACTGATCTAACTACTGAGTTTACCTACTGATCTAACTACTGAGTTTACCTACTGATCTAACTACTGAGTTTACCTACTGATCTAACTACTGAGTTTACCTACTGATCTAACTACTGAGTTTACCTACTGATCTAACTACTGAGTTTACCTACTGATCTAACTACTGAGTTTACCTACTGATCTAACTACTGAGTTTACCTACTGATCTAACTACTGAGTTTACCTACTGATCTAACTACTGAGTTTACCTACTGATCTAACTACTGAGTTTACCTACTGATCTAACTACTGAGTTTACCTACTGATCTAACTACTGAGTTTACCTACTGATCTAACTACTGAGTTTACCTACTGATCTAACTACTGAGTTTACCTACTGATCTAACTACTGAGTTTACCTACTGATCTAACTACTGAGTTTACCTACTGATCTAACTACTGAGTTTACCTACTGATCTAACTACTGAGTTTACCTACTGATCTAACTACTGAGTTTACCTACTGATCTAACTACTGAGTTTACCTACTGATCTAACTACTGAGTTTACCTACTGATCTAACTACTGAGTTTACCTACTGATCTAACTACTGAGTTTACCTACTGATCTAACTACTGAGTTTACCTACTGATCTAACTACTGAGTTTACCTACTGATCTAACTACTGAGTTTACCTACTGATCTAACTACTGAGTTTACCTACTGATCTAACTACTACTGAGTTTACCTACTGATCTAACTACTGAGTTTACCTACTGATCTAACTACTGAGTTTACCTACTGATCTAACTACTGAGTTTACCTACTGATCTAACTACTGAGTTTACCTACTGATCTAACTACTGAGTTTACCTACTGATCTAACTACTGAGTTTACCTACTGATCTAACTACTGAGTTTACCTACTGATCTAACTACTGAGTTTACCTACTGATCTAACTACTGAGTTTACCTACTGATCTAACTACTGAGTTTACCTACTGATCTAACTACTGAGTTTACCTACTGATCTAACTACTGAGTTTACCTACTGATCTAACTACTGAGTTTACCTACTGATCTAACTACTGAGTTTACCTACTGATCTAACTACTGAGTTTACCTACTGATCTAACTACTGAGTTTACCTACTGATCTAACTACTGAGTTTACCTACTGATCTAACTACTGAGTTTACCTACTGATCTAACTACTGAGTTTACCTACTGATCTAACTACTGAGTTTACCTACTGATCTAACTACTGAGTTTACCTACTGATCTAACTACTGAGTTTACCTACTGATCTAACTACTGAGTTTACCTACTGATCTAACTACTGAGTTTACCTACTGATCTAACTACTGATTTACCTACTGATCTAACTACTGATCTAACTACTGATCTAACTACTGATCTAACTACTGATCTAACTACTGATCTAACTACTGATCTAACTGATCTAACTACTGATCTAACTACTGATCTAACTACTGATCTAACTACTGATCTAACTACTGATCTAACACTGATCTAACTACTGATCTAACTACTGATCTAACTACTGATCTAACTACTGATCTAACTACTGATCTAACTACTGATCTAACTACTGATCTAACTACTGATCTAACTACTGATCTAACTACTGATCTAACTACTGATCTAACTACTGATCTAACTACTGATCTAACTACTGATCTAACTACTGATCTAACTACTGATCTAACTACTGAGTTTACCTACTGATCTAACTACTGAGTTTACCTACTGATCTAACTACTGAGTTTACCTACTGATCTAACTACTGAGTTTACCTACTGATCTAACTACTGAGTTTACCTACTGATCTAACTACTGAGTTTACCTACTGATCTAACTACTGAGTTTACCTACTGATCTAACTACTGAGTTTACCTACTGATCTAACTAGTGAGTTTACCTACTGATCTAACTAGTGAGTTTACCTACTGATCTAACTAGTGAGTTTACCTACTGATCTAACTAGTGAGTTTACCTACTGATCTAACTAGTGAGTTTACCTACTGAGTTTACCTACTGATCTAACTAGTGAGTTTACCTACTGAGTTTACCTACTGATCTAACTACTGAGTTTACCTACTGATCTAACTACTGAGTTTACCTACTGATCTAACTACTGAGTTTACCTACTGATCTAACTACTGAGTTTACCTACTGATCTAACTACTGAGTTTACCTACTGATCTAACTACTGAGTTTACCTACTGATCTAACTACTGAGTTTACCTACTGATCTAACTACTGAGTTTACCTACTGATCTAACTACTGAGTTTACCTACTGATCTAACTAGTGAGTTTACCTACTGAGTTTACCTACTGATCTAACTACTGAGTTTACCTACTGATCTAACTACTGAGTTTACCTACTGATCTAACTACTGAGTTTACCTACTGATCTAACTACTGAGTTTACCTACTGATCTAACTACTGAGTTTACCTACTGATCTAACTACTGAGTTTACCTACTGATCTAACTACTGAGTTTACCTACTGATCTAACTACTGAGTTTACCTACTGATCTAACTACTGAGTTTACCTACTGATCTAACTACTGAGTTTACCTACTGATCTAACTACTGAGTTTACCTACTGATCTAACTACTGAGTTTACCTACTGATCTAACTACTGAGTTTACCTACTGATCTAACTACTGAGTTTACCTACTGATCTAACTACTGAGTTTACCTACTGATCTAACTACTGAGTTTACCTACTGATCTAACTACTGAGTTTACCTACTGATCTAACTACTGAGTTTACCTACTGATCTAACTACTGAGTTTACCTACTGATCTAACTACTGAGTTTACCTACTGATCTAACTACTGAGTTTACCTACTGATCTAACTACTGAGTTTACCTACTGATCTAACTACTGAGTTTACCTACTGATCTAACTACTGAGTTTACCTACTGATCTAACTACTGAGTTTACCTACTGATCTAACTACTGAGTTTACCTACTGATCTAACTACTGAGTTTACCTACTGATCTAACTACTGAGTTTACCTACTGATCTAACTACTGAGTTTACCTACTGATCTAACTACTGAGTTTACCTACTGATCTAACTACTGAGTTTACCTACTGATCTAACTACTGAGTTTACCTACTGATCTAACTAGTGAGTTTACCTACTGAGTTTACCTACTGATCTAACTACTGAGTTTACCTACTGATCTAACTACTGAGTTTACCTACTGATCTAACTACTGAGTTTACCTACTGATCTAACTACTGAGTTTACCTACTGATCTAACTACTGAGTTTACCTACTGATCTAACTACTGAGTTTACCTACTGATCTAACTACTGAGTTTACCTACTGATCTAACTACTGAGTTTACCTACTGATCTAACTACTGAGTTTACCTACTGATCTAACTACTGAGTTTACCTACTGATCTAACTACTGAGTTTACCTACTGATCTAACTACTGAGTTTACCTACTGATCTAACTACTGAGTTTACCTACTGATCTAACTACTGAGTTTACCTACTGATCTAACTACTGAGTTTACCTACTGATCTAACTACTGAGTTTACCTACTGATCTAACTACTGAGTTTACCTACTGATCTAACTACTGAGTTTACCTACTGATCTAACTACTGAGTTTACCTACTGATCTAACTACTGAGTTTACCTACTGATCTAACTACTGAGTTTACCTACTGATCTAACTACTGAGTTTACCTACTGATCTAACTACTGAGTTTACCTACTGATCTAACTACTGAGTTTACCTACTGATCTAACTACTGAGTTTACCTACTGATCTAACTACTGAGTTTACCTACTGATCTAACTACTGAGTTTACCTACTGATCTAACTACTGAGTTTACCTACTGATCTAACTACTGAGTTTACCTACTGATCTAACTACTGAGTTTACCTACTGATCTAACTACTGAGTTTACCTACTGATCTAACTACTGAGTTTACCTACTGATCTAACTACTGAGTTTACCTACTGATCTAACTACTGAGTTTACCTACTGATCTAACTACTGAGTTTACCTACTGATCTAACTACTGAGTTTACCTACTGATCTAACTACTGAGTTTACCTACTGATCTAACTACTGGATCTAACTACTATGGTGCCTCTAGACTAGTAACGTGAAGTCACTAGTAATTGGATTATTTAACCGCGTTATATTCTTTAATAGTCCATAATATTAGCATTCAATTTCCTATTTACTTTTCTACATATTTCATAAATTTTTATAGGGTGTTTATTTCTGTACTTGTTCATTTTTGTTACTATGTTTCTAAATAAATATTGCGTGAATGTGTTATGGTGTGTGATAGTGTGATTGTGTGTGATAGTGTGATTGTGTGTATATAACAGGGGTGGGCACACATTGTGCTTTTCATTGCCGATAGATGGAATGTCAGTGCCAATTTTCTTTTCGTTTTCTAAATTGCTGGGATACTGAGTAATTATATAATGAGGTGGTATATTCAATTGAAGTACGAACATGCACAACGGTACATATTTTGCGCATAAATATTGGTAGTAGATTTATCCTTTGCATTAAAAAGAATTAATAAATGATATATAAAAAAAATTTCTTCATGTGAAAATATCACAATAAAAACAAAAATAAGCTATCTTGCATGAGTAATAATAAGTAACTCAAAATTCACAGGATAAATTACTTACCTAACTTATTAAAAATGGGAATTAAAAATGATAGCATAAATATTTACCACAGTGTTTGAATATCCCAAGACAAGCGTATGAAATATATAAAATTAACTGTTCTAGATAAAAAGAGAGAGGTAAATAAATTAAACACCGGCACTATTGTAACAATAAACAAAAATTTCTTATTAAGGGATAAAATTTACTATCAAAGTATCAAGGTCATTCATTACAAATATACTGTTCTTCAATTAGTTGACCATGCACTTCTATATTATCCTTTTAATTTATAGAGCAGTCAGAGCTAAAAATTCTTAATTTTCTTTGTAAGAAAATAAAGCACCGTTTCCCGGGTGAGCAGTGGTGCCGTTTTGAGTGCCAAAATAGCACTGAGTGCTGCATTTGCCCACCCCTGGTATATAACGTTCAAATTATATATTTATAAATCAATTACATATAAATAAAAAAATTATCGTACTTTACTCAACCTTTATTGAACTTTCTTCATATATTAAATTGTAGGCATCTTTGCAATACTCTAATTAGACCTGGGACGACTGATATATTTATTTGCTATCCTAGTGTTTTTTTTCATAAGTGGATCCTCTCCCTTTTCCCACAACAACTCTCATGACTTTATTGCCTTGTTCTCTGGTCTTAAGCCCCATTGAGCATTTCTGACCGTTTCATTTGAGACATTACATCAGGACTGTTTTAACGTAAGACCAATGACAGCCTTGTCACAAATGGAGGCACTAGTGTCATTTAGCTGCCTTATGAAATTCTTTTTCTCGTACCCTCATCTCTCCTTGGGTTTGTGTCGGGATTTTCCTCAAAAGAAACTATTGTTCTCTCAACTCTTCCAAGTTATAAAGCTAAATATAGAAGAGTCCTCCCTTCTGCAGGACCTGCTACAATTTTTACCCTCTCGGTAGAAGTTAATCGCCCATTTTTTGGCCTTTTCACAGAGCTGCAATAAAGCGATGGACAGTTAAAATGCCTTCAAAATACATAAACGTTCATAACTTTCCAATTTTCTCATGGATTCAAGAAATATTTCAGCAAGATACTATAATAGAGGCAATATTCCAGTGACCAAAGTTTCACTACTGTACGATCAATAGTATTAAAATTATTCACAAAATAGTGATCTGCAATAAAGCGATGGACGCAGTTTATATGCAAACTATAGTACATGAATTCGTAATTTTCATGAAATATTAGGTTGTGAATACATAAGGTTAGAAATGTTTGTAGGTACTATCGGTATTATCAACAACTCTATAACCATCTGCTGTTGTAGACTGTAGCCAGTGTAGAAAAATCAAATAGGATAGATATGAAGAACATAAAGAAGTAGGCTTTGGATTAATTACTCTGAAACCTAAGTTAAATAAACTTATACTTAGATTACGTGGTGAATTATTATAGATCTTTTTCACATATTCGGTCATATAAGAAAAGCGATTCAATAATTTACATCATTTTATTCTTATATGACCTAAGATGTAAGGCCGCTGATAATTCTTTAACAGATAAGCTAAGTAGCTTTATTCAACCTAGATTAATGAAGCCAAAGCTTAGAATTTACTAAATTTAGTCTATAGCTGGATAGGCGAACGATCTTTAGAGCAATGATCATCTAATATTTCTGATTTTTTCATAATTTATCATGACCATTTTTTAGACGTATTAATTATACCAGAATTCAATTAATAATTAATAAAATTGGAAAAGTATAAACTAATATTTTACTGTAAATATTTACTTAGTTTAATTCGGTGATTGGAAACTGTTTACCCCTCTTTTCCGTTAACAGTTAAAAATCTTTCCTATCTTATAGACGTTAGAAGTAGCCAGATTCTCTTACATATGCAATGAATGCAAGAAATTCAAAATTTGAGTAGATTAACTATACAAGTCCAGAGTGTCTATGAATATTATAACAAAGTAAGAGAATATAGAGTATAAGAGAGTCACAAAAACGGAGTATCCAGGGAATATTGAAATATTGCCAGGATCTAACAATTTGATCTGTGATCAGTTAGTTTATAATTTGGTGTTAAATGAAAACACATTTTAATGCATTACAGGCATCCCCCGCTTTAGTTACCAAATCACAACTCAGTTTAGTTACCAAACGGTAACTAAACTGAATAAAAGAAACAAGAAATTTATAATTGTCACTCCTCTATTCTATATATTATTTTCTATGAGTTATAGAAATAAAATTTGTTATAGAGTTCTTAAAGTATTGCGTATATAAAAGCATATTACTAATAATATACAGTCTTTCATTGTTTGTGACTGTGATGAAAAAGTTTAAAGTCGTGCATTTATTAAATGTTTTAAATTCCATTCATAGCTTAACTCTCACTCAGTATAGGTGGGTAATTAATAGATACTTAGATTTCTATAATTATTATTCTACATTTACCAAACATCAGTTTTATGCTCTATTTAGCTATGTTCAAAATGAGGTTGTACCTGTTTAAAGCTTTCAGTATTTAAATAACTTGTCACAACGAAAACTCTGTTCCTCTGTTCTTTTGAAAGATGCATTTTGAGGAATCGAGTAAGATATACAAAATAACGGCGAACTGATTTTATTAATAAAGATATTAATTTAAATCAAACATCAACTCTCAAATGATAATTAAGGTTTTTAGTCTTTTATTCGTTACAGAAAATAATATAATTTAACATTTTTACATCCATATAGAATGAATTATAAAATTTATACCTATTGTGATTTTTTTCGTATATTTCGTCCTCGCGCAAGCCATTTTTATTTACCGTTTTTTAATTCGCTGCAGGATGTTTAATTTTTGTCTTAACTTTAACAGATTTTCAAAATAGATGCATAAAAAGTAAAAAAATAGAATGAGGTCTTTAGAAAATTTATAGCTTTATTAGTTTGTAAAATAAACTAGTTTGAAGAGGGGTTTCTTTTTCTCCTTCAGTGTAATTTGATATTCATTTAATTCTATTCATAGAGTGAATTCAATATGGGAAATAAATATTTTAATGGGCAGTTCTCTCCGTTTGAAACACATTCTCCATCTCTTGCTGACTTTCACAGAGTAATTTAAAAGAGATGGGAATACTTACTAATTGTTTGTTTTAATTAGAATTTGTAAATGGGCTATGAAATTGAATTCAGGAATCTTCCTCGCAAAAGGCATATTGAACTCTTTTTCTAGTTATTTTATACACATGGTCTGAAATAATGGAAGTCTAATACAAAGTCTTCGCATTTTTGACTTTGACACTTATAATGTTACATATCATAATTAATATCGCAGTGCTGCGTTAGTTTGATTTCTTTCCTTGATTAATTAGAAATTATCATATCGCTAAAAATTTAATGAATTGAAATTATACTACTTGCCAAATGTACTATTATTGAAAAAAATGATATATAAATTCTATTCAATATTTTTATTTTCAGTATAGTAATATACTCTCTGAGAGATGCTCAACATGCCACTAAGTGGTGCTGAGCTAACTATATAAAAATATCAAAATGGTAACTATAATGACAATGTGGTGAATTTTAATGATTTCCTTAATTTTGTTACGACTTTAATTTGGTTGGTTTTAAGCAATCTCAGGACTAAAATTTTATCATTGAAGTTTCTATTTTACATAGTTTAGAGACCATTGTTACTATAATGCAAGTTGCAACATTAAAAATATTTGACGGATTCTGTTGTTCGACTCATTGATAACCATCATTTGAGTACACTTTCCTCTTGAATCCCCTTTAATAGAAACCAGAAGGGGGTCAGTCTCCAATGCTCCATTTTGCACAAATAAAATGAAATATGTATCTGATGAAATCGAAAATTGCCTATACAGTCACCTAATTTTTTTTTAATTTCCCATCACTTTTTCCTTATTCCTCATTACTTTATCTCTAATTTCACATTACTTTTTTCCCCATTCCCCATCACTCTTTACCTATTCCCCATCACTTTGAATATCATCTATTTTTTCCAAAATCAAACATTTTTTTTATCAACGAGGTACAGGGGTGGAGGTTTTTGGGAGGCGAAAAAGTGATGGGGAATGGGGGAAATTAATGGGAAATGAGAAAAAAGTGATCGAGAATTGGAGTGAAAGTGATGGTGACTGAGGAGAAAGTGATAGGAAAAAAAATTATGGTGACTGTAGAGAAAATGATGGGGAATTTGGAGAAAGTGAGGGTAATGGGGAAACGACCGTTGAAGCACTCACAGATACTAAATGTTGTCAAACTGAGTGTTTATTTATGATCAAGACGTATCAGTATACCATGCAGTGTATTAAAATAAATCCGATAGCAATCAACAAAATTAGTGTAATTTACATTTTTGTAAACAAAATTTCGATTTTGAAAAATCCATAATAATTTTTCCTGTACTGTATATTCGAATTTACGAAGGCACAGTCCTAAAATAAAACGACCAATATGAACACATCCGGAAATCAAAGCTAAAAATACGAGTGTATTACTGTGTTAGTTCGTTTATTGAAATGTTTCTTCTACTGATAAATTGTTCGTTTTATAGAAATTAAAGCTTGACATCCAAAAATACTAATACTTTATTCGACAGGGAAAATTCCAGGCGGTAAAAAGTCCTGACGGAGAAAAGTCCTAGTGCCAAAAATTGAAAGCAATAATAAATATTGATAAAAACATGGAAACAGTAAACTCTAAGATCCTGAGTGATATTTGTGTCTCTGTGCATTCATAAAATATTTATATTGTTTCAGTGTATCATGTCTTAAGAATCAATGTTATATGCTGAGTATAAAAAATCCCGCCAGATCCGATAAGATCTATTGAACAAATGAAAAATGGAGTGGTTCAAACGCAAGATCCATCATCCAGTCTGAACATGAGAATTCAGTCGACTACATTGAATATTCTACAGAGAGGCGATATGCAAATTGAGAGAGGTTGATATGATGTTCAAAGAGAGAAAGATTTTAATCATAAGAAATTAGAGCAACTCTCAAGCTTCCGCCAAAGAAACATAATTCTCCATGAATGATGATATTACATCTTATGCTGACGATAGCGAAACAAAATCTGCAATTTTTATTTTATTGCTGTATATCAATGAACAAAAAAGTTTAATAATAATAGATCTTGCAACGTGATGTTATAGAACACTCTTCAACCACTTCGAACTAATAAGTATGTGGGGCCATGGGCAGACAATATTTTCACTCTCAGTCACATATGAAATTATTTATAATTTAGGATTTAATTGTATTAGAGAATTTTAATAGTTGAAATTATTACTCATTAATATAATAATTATTCCCACTGTAACTTTCTTGCAAAAAAAAATTAGTATTTGCTTAACTGAAACTATGAAAATTCCATATAGAGTTAGTCACCACATAAAGAGTTCGTCTCCACACCAAGAATTCGTCTCCACTCCAAGAATTTGTCTCCACACAAAGAATTTGTCTCCACACCAAGAATTTGTCTCCACACCAAGGGTTCATCTCCACACCAAGAATCCGTCTCCACACCAAGAGTTCATCTCCACACCAAGAATCCGTCTCCACACCAAGAGTTCATCTCCACACCAAGAATTTGTCTCTACATCAAGAATTTGTCTCTACCTCAAGAGTTCATCTCCACACCAAGAATCTGTCTATACACCAAGAGTTTGTCTCTACACCAAGAGTTCATCTCCACATCAAGAATTTGTCTATACACCAAGAATTTGTCTCCACACCAAGAGTTCATCTCCACACCAAGAATTTGTCTATACACCAAGAATTTGTCTCCACACCAAGAGTTCATCTCCACATCAAGAATTTGTCTATACACCAAGAATTTGTCTCTACACCAAGAGTTCATCTCCACACCAAGAATCTGTCTATACACCAAGAATTTGTCTCTAAACCAAGAGTTCATCTCCGCACCAAGAATCTGTCTATACACCAAGAGTTCATCTCCACACCAAGAGTTCATCTCTATGAGACTCGCTGAATTATTCAAAGGTTTCTTTCCATTCTCAATCGAGAGTCACGGTAGTTTATATTCTGTTGAGGCAGTCCTTAATATTACTCTACCATTCTTACTATTAATAGAAAGGATATTTTTGTTTCAATGTACACGGAAACCACTTTTACTTGTATAGATCGGTATCAATAACTGTAAGGTGGTTCTTAAAATTAATTACCTGGAGAATTCAAGTTTTTCAGACGTAGTTGAGTTACAATAGTTCAAAACGCCATGAACACTTAGCAGCTAATTTTCTAAAAACTTCACCAAATTATGTAAAATATTTTGAACTAGAATGCGAGAAACACCAAAACTCTATGACAAAAATTAATGTCGTCGATATCATTTTATAAATGCAAAAATAATTAAAAGCATTAAAAAATACTTAAAAAGCGTTGGCGAATTATTGTTTTTAGAGCATGATTCAGAGTGGAAAAAGTACAAATGTTAGCCAGCTTTTATTCTGAGATCAAAGAGAAAAGTAATCCGTTATAGTTATTTTTCACACGGTGTACAGGGAAAGGCTATAAAAACAAACTTAATTCTATTCCACCGCTTGCTCTGAAATAAAACAACGTAACAAAATATTAACAGATTACACTTTTATAACAATTTATTAGGAAAGGGTTTTTCATTATAGGTTCTATAAATTCTAAGTCAAAAAGTGGTGGGAATCAATTGGTCATATAAAATAATATATTTTAATCATTTTAATGCGAAAATAATGACAGATTCAGACCTATTATCAAATGTTTATTGGTTATGGACAACTGAAAAAGATGGTAAGTAAACCTTAACAAAATGAATATTCCAGAAACATTCTACTATCAAGAAGAGTTGAATCAGATTACCAATACAAAATGGTTTAGTAATGTGTTAGTGAAAAGTCATCAGATTCGACGAAATAGAGGTGTGTTCAGATCCTTTTAAGAAACGTTTTTTCGCTGATCTACTTAAGTCATTCTCTCTTTTCGTTGCGATCCCTTCCTGGCAACGGGTATGCTTACGATTTTTATTTAACAAAAATATCTGTAACTTAACTTGCTATTCATAAAACAATAAACAGTTAATTTCGTTCATTAAATAAAACCTAATGTTAAAGTTTGTGATGTGTCTGTCAAACAAATTAGTTATATACATAGCCAACCTATAGTTAATTTTATCCATCAATTATGCCTAGCAAATATTTTTTTGTAACTTTGTTTTAAACCTAATAAATATTTTCAGCTCTACATTATACTATCTATCTTATAGTATATCCACAGGTACCTCTCTGAACAAACGATCTTACTTTGACTGACTCTCCACAACTTAACCGTAGCAAAGAAGCATTATAATATTTTTAATCAATATTTAGATGTTTAGATTTGTGTAATATATCTTTTAATGTCCATCATTATTGTTAATAAGCATACACATTACTAATTACAGATAAAAAACACAAGTTTCAAGGAACGGAAACTTGTTTTAGTTTCTATATTTATTTTATTTGAAACAATTCTCGAATTTAGAGTAATGTTGTCGATTTCTGCAACAATGTTATCTGTCATATCTTCCCAATTAAAAGGCTTATTAATGTAAAATTTCTATTTTAAATAGAATAAAGCCTATGGAAATAATCGAAGAATAAAATTTACATTAGCAAGCCCTGTAATTTGTAAATCCGCAACAATATTCCAGAAATGTTAAGATAAACAATGTAATATGTAATAAAATGTGTAACCGTAGACATATGAAAATATATCATTGAATATAATCTTCAGAACATTACTTTTTAGAAGTAACTACACATCTGCTTTTTGGACTTAGTCTAATTATTATTTTTAGAAGTGGCATGTGACTTCTATTTTATTTTCATTCATTTTGCCAAAGAGGAAAATGTTATAATTTAATATTGTGTTACGTTTATGGAATACTTTTTATTACGTATTCTTGTTTATTTCCAATTTAACTTTCAATTGCGTTAAAAAATAAACCTAAAATATTGATTATATAGACCGACATCGTTAACTAATTCGATCAACATTACTAATTGTATTCATTACCAATTGTTATTTGGAATACATAGATTATGTTGTTTGAATTAACCATCACGACTCATTTTAATACAATTAGCAATTGTTCGTTTGTTAGGAATTAAATATTCCTATTTAATTCTATTCAACAAACACAAATAGTTATTTCTCTGCCTATTGCTTATTTACTATTCAATGCTAGTGCTTACTTACCATTCAATGCTAGTACTTACTTACTATTCAATGCTAGTGCTTACTTACTATTCAATGCTAGTGCTTACTTACTATTCAATGCTAGTGCTTACTTACTATTCAATGCTAGTGCTTACTTACTGTTCAATGCTAGTGCTTACTTACTATTCAATGCTAGTGCTTACTTACTGTTCAATGCTAGTGCTTACTTGCTATTCAATGCTAGTGCTTACTTACTATTCAATGCTAGTGCTTACTTACTATTCAATGCAAGTGCTTACTTACTATTCAATGCTAGTGCTTACTTACTATTCAATGCTAGTGCTTACTTACTATTCAATGCTAGTGCTTACTTACTATTCAATGCTAGTGCTTACTTACTATTCAATGCTAGTGCTTACTTACTGTTCAATGCTAGTGCTTACTTACTATTCAATGCTAGTGCTTACTTACTGTTCAATGCTAGTGCTTACTTACTATTCAATGCTAGTGCTTACTTACTATTCAATGCTAGTGCTTACTTACTGTTCAATGCTAGTGCTTACTTACTGTTCAATGCTAGTGCTTACTTACTATATTCAATGCTAGTGCTTACTTACTATTCAATGCTAGTGCTTACTTACTGTTCAATGCTAGTGCTTACTTACTACATTCAATGCTAGTGCTTACTTACTATTCAATGCTAGTGCTTACTTACTATTTAATGCTAGTGCTTACTTACTGTTCAATGCTAGTGCTTACTTACTATTCAATGCTAGTGCTTACTTAATATTCAATGCTAGTGCTTACTTACTATTCAATGCTAGTGCTTACTTACTGTTCAATGCTAGTGCTTACTTATTGTTCAATGCTAGTGCTTACTTACTGTTCAATGTTAGTGCTTACTTACTGTTCAATGCTAGTGCTTACTTACTGTTCAATGCTAGTGCTTACTTACTATTCAATGCTAGTGCTTACTTACTATTCAATGCTAGTGATTACTTACTATATTCAATGCTAGTGCTTACTTACTATATTCAATGCTAGTGCTTACTTACTATTCAATGCTAGTGCTTACTTACTATATTCAATGCTAGTGCTTACTTACTGTTCAATGCTATCATCACTTCTGATCGTTCTCAAGTCACAGACGAGGGATGATGTTAAATGCCTAACTTTTCATCTCGTTCAATAATTATTGACAAAAGTTAAATAAGGAAGCATGACTGAAGAAATCCTTATACATTGGTAAGAAAATTTACATAAGTTACTTATGGAAGTTTAGTATGAAACGCTCAATGTTTAACATACTTTATACATATTGAAATTGAATAATAGTAACTAAGTTATTAAAGTTGTAATTCAATGGAAATAGATAGAAAAATACAATAATTGCATCAATTTCAATTAAATTAAATCAGATTTATATATAATAATTACCGCATCATTTAATCTCAATGTTTCCATTTTCTCTTCAGTTGTTCCATTTGATATAAAGTGTAGTCAAGTTAGGGTCAACCCGGACATAATTTGAAAAAAGACAAGTTTGGTACCATTAGAAGCGCAATTTCAATTACTCCAACCATGTGAAAATTCACCGAAATCCTGATTGAGCAAAAAAATGTATTTGAAAAATACATTGAAAAAAGATGTATTCTAGGCTAAGAAAAAAGTCATTTTTTGTTATTTTTGAGCAGTAATTTGTTTAATCAATTCGTGTAGATATGTTTTATTTCTAGGAATATTAGAATGAGGTAGTTATAACTAAGAGATGGATGAATACTTAATTTGTAAAGAACAGAAGGAAGGAATGCCTGTTACTGTTGGAACAAAAGCCAAGGATACCTTACTAATATTTGTCGAAATAGCGAATGATATCAAGAAAACCGAAATATTTACTGAGCAGGGATGATGGTGACCCCTGAATGCTCTTTGCGGGCACTCCGGTGAAAGCTGGGGGCATTTGTTCTGTTTGGTCAGTCATACAGACCGCTGATTTATTCTTATTTTCATGATTGAGAGTGAGGATGTTGTCTGTGGTGCATGCAATAGCCGTAAGGAACGAGTTAAATGTGCAATGTTTTCTGGATGGTTTCACAGGTCGTGTGTAAGTCTGACCAAGGCACAGGCCTCTGTTATTGTGAGTGGGATTGTGTGACGTGTCGAGGGCGGGGTACAATCCTCTGCGGTTGGTAATTGAAATCCCCTCGTGAGTCGAGTGCAGGTCATTGTGACGATGGCTAACGTTAACTACTCTCCCTTTCAACTTCCTATCTCTCCATGTTTAGAGTCAGAGACGTAGTAAATAGATGTTCACACTGTGGAGTTGTAATCAGCTGGTGAATTTGGAGTTGTACATTAGTGGCTGTCTTAGCATGATACGAATACGATTCTTAAGGGAGCTGTGATGGAAGCCCTCTAACGGTTATTGCAGGAGGCTCTAACGCAGAAGAGCCAGTTGGTATGGACAAGGCTTATGGGCTTCTGCTACTATGACTGTAGTGCCCATATGGCGGTAAGGAAGCTCGCAAAGGTTTCTTTTGCTACTAAAATCAGTCGGCAGGTGGCCCAATATTTAGATAGTGACTCTCTACCTACGCTGCCTGAACCCATTGGCCTAGTTGTTCACAATCGACACGCTTCAGATAATGATAAATTGCAAAATAAAAGTGACAAGAAAATTACAAAAGAAAAGATTGGCAGCTAAGTTCGCAAATGGTGACGTAATTAAGTGGAGCAGTTCTTGAGCTGCCATCTTCGACGGGACTGGTCCAACGAAACGAAGAGACTGTCGGAGCTTCGAGGACTAAACACCCACCTGTCCTGCAAGACTTGATGTTGCCAGAACCTCCGGATAATTCTCTAATTGTACCAATTGTTTTGGATGAGGAAGTAAAGAAGGCTGTCAGAGGACCTGTTGGTCTCAGGCCAGGTCAATTGATTATCGTCCTATTCTTCTACAGAGGTCAGAGTACATCTTTTGACCACTCTGAGAGATTTTGAGAATGCGATTTTGAGAGGAAAAGTTCCTGATTTTGCTGTGTCAACTTATGGAGTACTCAAGAAGGATGGTGGCATCAGACAGTTGGTAACACCTTGCGGAGGTTGGTTGCCAAAGTTGGTGCGTGACCCTTATCACACTTTTGGTAGCGAAATAAGACAGGTTCTGCTTGCTTAGTATACGAAGGGTGACTTTGAATCTGCCGTAAATTCTGCTAGACGGTACTTGAGTAACTGTAATCATAGAAGGGCGTTTCTCTTGGTGGATGTGAAAAACGCCTTCAACTGCCTGAGGCGAGACACACTCCTTACTGTTATTCTTAACCGTGTGCAGAGCTATGTACATACTCCTATGGCAAGCTTACTCTTCGCCTTTGGAATGACATTTTTGGACCGGCTATGTCTGAAAAAGAATAGACGAGATGGCTTCCAGTTTTGAGTCAGAGTTCAATGTTTGAATTCTGGACCACGCAGCCCTGGAAGATGCACCGGAGAGAGTTCTGGAGAATGTAACAATATTAATAATTGGTTTCACTTGGAATTAATAGCGAAAAATGTGTGCTGACCATCCTCGATGATACTGCTCCTGATGAAACAGAATTGATGTCTGGGCAGTGCTTCTTTATGTCAGGGTGGTAAATGAGGACAATTATTGCTCTTTGTTGGGAGCGCATTTTAAGTGACTTTGGAATTTTTGCAGAGATTTTAAGGAGAAAAGAAGATCTGTACCTAATGGTCTCTCGGTTGTGGGTGGTGGATAACCATTAAGCCTTCTTTTTGTTGAGAAACGTTTTCTCCATTCCAAAGCTGCAATATGTTCTGCAGGCTTCTCCAGCTTACAATCACGTAGTCGAGCTTGGCTGTTTTGACGAGTCTCTAAGATCTGCAGTTGCCAGTGAGACCAATGTAGAGATGTCAGCTGATTCTGGGGTTGTAGAGGTAACTCTACTGGTTGGCCTTGGTGGACTGAGTTGTAGAATAGCTGAGATTTTGTGTCTTCAATGTATTCTTTGAGTGATTTTGTTGAATTTTTCTTTCTAGTAATAATGTAGTTGATGTCGGAGAGTTTACGGATGCAGTTGGGACATGGAGGCAGGGTGTACAGGCTGATTTCACAGTATACCAATCCACGAATCCAGTCAAAAAGAATGGGATACACCAAGGGCAAGAGCTCATTCTTTAATGGCGAGTCTAGTCTGTTGGCTAGAGCTTCTCAGGTGGCAAGAGCACGACTGTTATCCGCATTTCATGAGGAAACTGGAGTGTGGATGAATGTGATTCCCATACCGTCATTAGGTACACAGCTTCATCCAGAGGTCCTGATGGTAGCCATTGCACTCAAAGTGGGTGGTAGAGTTTGTGAACCTCATTCGTGCCGCTGTGGTAGTTGGATGGATGTCAGAGGATTGCATTCATGACCTGTCTTGTAGGTACAGCTTTGGGCGTCACCGAGAACATGGGGCAATGAATGACGTTGTAAAACGGGCTTTGCAGAGAGCAGGATTCCCTTCAATGCTTGAGACTTATTGACTGGACAGGGGGATAGTAAATGCGCAGATGGTATTATTGTGTTTCCTTACATGAATGGAAAGAGTCTGACTTGGAAGTGCACATGTGTTGACACATTGACCGAGACACACCTCAATGATTCCGCGTTTGAGGCCGAGGCTGCGTTTTTTCTTGCGTTTAATTCTTATTTTTAATGGAAAAAATATTGTCTTAAAAGAAATTGAACTTAACAATATTGTTTCACTATTTTACATTTTGTAGATCATTAGAAAAGAAATTGTACTTAAATTAAAGGACCATAATGTATAATATGATAATGTCCTAATAGAAGAAATTAAAAAAAAATACTGTTCAAAAAATAACGAAAAATT
The DNA here is from genome assembly GCA_947561585.1 of Caprella mutica. Lineage (NCBI taxonomy): Eukaryota > Metazoa > Arthropoda > Malacostraca > Amphipoda > Caprellidae > Caprella > Caprella mutica. The sequence continues at coordinate 116,630 of CANNZV010002151.1, read as the reverse complement.
ACGTTTTCAAACAATTAAATACACTATTTTTTAAATTTTCACACCACCTGACAAATAATTATTTTTAATTTTTATTTCGAAAATGAGAAAACAAATTCACTACCAAGATAATATACAAAAAATTAAGTGTCAAGTACAAATACATCAGAAGTAATGGCTAATTAGATATTTTTAAGTAGTTTCAAATTTGTAGTAAAATCACCAGACATTTTAAGTGCCCCTCATTCAAATTCAAATAAATTATTTTGCTCAAGCAGGATTTCGGTGAATTTTCACATGGTTGGAGTACTTGAAATTGCACTTCTAATGGTACCAAACTTGTCTTTTATCAAATTATGTCCGGATTGACCCTATTTTGAGCTTAGATTGACTAGGTCATCTCACAGATAACCGACTATAGAGCTTCATCGACTGGTGTTGAATATATTGGGCTGGTTTTTTCAAGTTGCATATATGAGTTGGTCTTCATTAATTGTTCGACCGGTAAGTATGCAGCTTGAGATGACTAGCCTAAACCATGAGTTCGAATCCGTTTTTCTGGCTTCCTATTTTTATCACCAAAGGAGATGTCAGTCGAAAGTGTTCAGGGACAGGCAGACTTCACACCCAACTACCACAGTGTGAACATCTATTTACTACGTCTCTGACTCTAAACATGGAGAGATAGGAAGTTGAAAGGGAGAGGAGTTAACGTTAGCCATCGTCACTATGACCTGCACTCGACTCACGAGGGGATTTCAAATACCAACCGCAGAGGATTAGTTTTAACAAACCGGTAAGTCTCGTTTGTTTCTAGCTCTACTTACTGGTCTTAGTTTGTTAAAATCACTTGAAACATTATAATCTTATAATCACTGAATATAAATATTAAAGCAGCTTTAAACAATAGCCCCTAACTTATATTATCATAAAATTGACTTCGGTCTAAATTAACTCTAATATTTAATTTCTTTCTATCTTCAATTCTACTAATTAGTAGAATTGAATATTAATCAAATTTACATTATATTATAAAGAATTGACTTACTAAATTACCTTATTACTTTCCTTATTACTAAATTTCCGTATTACTAAATTACCTTATTTTATTCCCATACTCATTTAAGCTATCTGTTACAGATGCTAGGGGTGATAAGCGTGGACCTGTCTGTAGTGCTAGGCACCTGTTTGCCGGTTCACCTTCCAACCTGATGCCATTGACAGGAGGATTCACTAATCAGATCTAATAATACAATCTAAAAATTAGTACTGCTTTCAAATTAATTCCCTGTTAAAGCTAAAGGTTAAAATTTACTTCAACTGATATTTCTCAAATCCATGAAAGATTGCTGCATGCTACTATAACAAAACTTATGCTTGTAAAAAAATATCTTTATGAATGAGGGAGTTGAGGATATCTAGTCTATTATTTTAGAGACTTACTTCATTCTCACTTTGAATCTGCCTAACTAAGAGACTTGTGATTATAGTTTCTGCTATTCTTTATAGCTTGTGATCTCCTTTTTTCATCAAGCTGTCTACGTCTCCGTTATTGGTAAGGAAAGAACCAATCAAACTTCCTGAAGGAAACTTTTTGCAGAAGAATCTTTGCATCACTTTAAATACTGCCGACAAACGAAGAATGGCAGGTGGATTGTAGTAGATTTTAGGGAGTGATATTTTTCGAAAACTATCTTCATAATTTTCAAACTCAGGTGTCACAAATATATCAATAATAATACCTCTCTCTTCTTGTAGGATACTTTGATAAAAAAAATCGCCATCGACCTGCATTTCCTCTGCAATTCTTACTTCTTCATTCTCAGTTTCCTAGCTTTGGTTCCAAAACGAATTAATTCCATCACAATTAAACCGTTCTGAACTTCGGTAACTTGTTTGTGACTGTACGTTTGATGTCTTGATATCTTTCAAGTACTTTCATTGGGCATTCCATTGGTGAAGTATCTCTACCTCTGAAATTAATTTGTTTTCGCTTCATTCTTTGAAGATATTTGTTCTGATCTTAAAGTGAAAGAAAACTTCTGACTGGTTTTTAATTTCATAACTAATTTCCTTCACTTTAATAGCGTAGAAGAAATGAATTTGTGTTTCTTTCAATTGTTCATTCAAGGCTACACGTCTTGGTGCTGAAACTTTATCAGTCGATTGAACATCTTAATGTCTTTCTACGTTCCTCATGTCGATCTGAAATGAGCTGTTTTTTATTACATTTCTTTAGCACCGTTCAGACTTATGAATGTGTTGTTCGAACGGTAAGATCGCATTAAATTTTAAAGACGGATCTTTTCGTCTTTGACTTCATTTGTATGTCCTAATTATTTCAAATTACATGTGCTGAATTTTATAATACTAATACGTCATTGTTAGTAATTGAAGTAAAGTTTTGATTTAATTTATACATTATTACACCAAATATTATCACTGACTGAATGTTTGTACAAATAGTAGGTATTTTGTTCAATGGCACTATAAGAGAGAGCTAACTCTACAACAAAGGAAACTATAGTGTGATTATCTGTCACCCGAGAATATATTGGTGTTACTTTAGTTAGTATTAACAGATGTAACTCACTGCCTCACGGGAAAACGACTGTCGGTATGGATAGGCCTACGTAACATCAACCCTCTTATACGATATTCTTTTATTACTGGGAACATTGTAACTCAGACCTATTAAAAAATAGTTATTAGAGCGATATGACTCAATTTATCACATAATTTTATTTCAATTTATATGATTTTGAATAAAAGAATATGCTTTCTAGAGTTGTACTTAGCTTATAAAGTGCTGCAGATATTGTTGTCAGAATTAATTGATGCTCTGTGATGAAAGTTCAAAGTAGCGAATGAATTAAAAATACTGTAATTTATTTATAGCCTAGCTCTAACTCAGTATAGGTTACCAGTACAGTATAACTCCTATATAATGAACTCCTGTATAGTGAATCATCCTGATTAGTAGACCCCAGTATAACATCTTACTTCTGTAGTGAACATATTTAGTTTAGTCTGCTACGAATTGCCTTGAGTTTTCTATGCATCTATAAATGGTAAATTAGTTGTATTTGATGAAAGAGGAGCTCTACCAGTACAACACTCTTCTATAATGAAGTCATGTGTAGTGAACCATTCTGATCTTTAAGTGTTCCGAAAAATTAAATACGTTGTGTAATGAACATATTTGAAAAAAGAAAGAAAATATTTTGTGTAGTTTGCCATGAAAAGGCCAGTTTTCTATTCATCTCTCATATTATCTTCTACAGTAGAGTACATACACTAAAGTGAACTAGTTTAAGTTCACTATAAAGGAATTCTAAATCTACTGTATTTATACAATTTTGTTAAATAGAACAAACAGCAATTTTATGCACTGTAAAATATTTTTGCAGTAGTGTGAGTTTCGAGTTATTGGTTGGTTCTACATTTTCAGACACGTAAGATAAAAATAAATTTCAATTAGTACTGTGCCTGCCAGTTAAAAATAGCGGTTCTGCAATTTAGTTTTAGTGAAGAGAAAAGATATCTATTTTTTTCTTCGTCTGCTGATACTAGGTATCTTTTATAGATAAAATACATACAACAATTGAATGAAAACATCGGAATTTAAATTTCATATCAATATATTCCTATGCGTATCATTATTAAGTTTCTTATGATTAATAGCTCATTGCGTATAGCCGGAACTAAATAAAGAATCACACGACAAGTATAATAAGGATAGATAGTCTAACAATGACACTTAGCCGAAAGACTTTCATTTTGAACGAAAAATGGATAGTATTATTTCTTAATATAATATTAAAATAATTTTATATAATATATTTTATAATATAAAGCAATAACCAATGATAAGTTCAAAACAATGAAGAGAACCTTTTTTCCACCCCTTATATTTGCGATAAAATCCATGATTATGAATAAAATTCAAATTGTTGAGCAATTATGGATGCTTGCAGTTCGTAATATGGATGCGTATTATGTACATATTAAAATTTATTTTCCTTTTTATAAGATAACTTTCAATTCTATGCAATTGAAAATAATGATTAATGTAATAAGTAGTCCGTCTAGTATGAACTGATTTACTTGAACAACCTCGATTAATATACAAAATCCTCATATCCTAGATAAAAACTTATATAATTCTAATTATAAATAAAATACAAATAATAATATTAAAACGATATAAATCCATTACAATTAAATTAAACGGAGACTGCAGAATCTAACGGAGACGGTAGAATAATGTGGACTTTATACACAGTGACTTTGAACTTTATTACAGAGCTTTCATCATTTCAATTTACGCTAAGTCGAGTTTTCGGGGACATCTCATTAGTAGTCTGACAGTTACATCTATCAGTATGTTATTTCTAGTTTTATTTTTTTATTAAAAGAAAAATTGAAATTAGAAAGATATACTCAATTAGTAAATTATATAAATAAATTAATTTCATCTTTCCTTCATTTTATAAATTTACATTCCTACCATATTCATATTAATTAGTATGATACAATCCCTCATACCATATCATTTAATGTAGTTTTTGTATACGCTAGTTTGTTGTGCAGCACACTTCATGATTATTTTATGAGCTGACCGATACACATACATTTGATAATTGATCTTAAATAAGAAATAAACTGCAAAAGTGTCTAACAGGGGTGGACAGAAATTTCTTTTCGAGTGAGTGCCACAGATAGAAATTTCAGTGCTATGAAATAGTTTCTTTTTTCATAGAAAATGAAATTGAATGATATACTTAGTTATTTTCTATTTTTTTTTTCTTAATAACATATTAAAGATTGCACCACAGGGTGCAAAATCAATCAGGTAACTAGCTTTATCAAAACAAATTTCGCTCTCATACATTTAAAGTTTTAGACAAAATTATAAATAAAATGAACAAAGATTTTCATATTTTAGAAAAGCATTTCTATCAAACAAGTAATGATATTCTATGCTAGAGCGAGCAAGTAAGTAAAGTATTAGGTTTGAGATAGAATAATGGACAGACGCAGATTTTTTTTCTTTTTCTGACTGCCATATAGTCGAAACACACTCTATTATACAAGTGCTCTACCATTAATAATTGCACAATAATGTTTAATTTCATCATTGTCTCTGTATGAAATAGCATATATACTTATTACAAAATACTAGAATCAAGCAAAATGCATATGTATTAACGGACATCAACAATCACGTACGAAACCTGAATAGTTATTGGTAAGTTAAATAATTTTCTTTTAGTGAATTTTTATTTTCTTTTAATGAATTTTTATTTTCTTTTAATGAATTTTTATTTTCTTTTTATGAATTTTTATTTTCTTTTAATGAATTTTTATTTTCTTTTAATGAATTTTTATTTTCTTTTTATGAATTTTTATTTTCTTTCAATGAAATTTTATTTTCTTTTAATAAGGGTAACTTTTAATAATTTGTAATTAGGTAGATGTGGGCACCGGAGCCAATTGAGTGCCAGAAAGGGCACTCAGTGCCTCAATTGCCTATACTGCTCGGCTCTAACTTATGGGGTTTTGGACTGATGAGGAGTCGAGTTACTGCTGTAACCGTGCTTTCAAAATCATTTTATTTTAATATAAATCATAGACAATGAAATACTTCAGAAACTACTATCATTATATAATAACTTGAGTAATACCTGAGTCTTAGTACCATTTGTAATAAGAGCGAGGTGCAATAAAAGCGGGATTTGCCTGTACATGACATTATAACTGCGTCTCTAGCGCTTTTGATGATCCTATTAAACAGTGAAGATGAATGTGTAGTAGTATTAAAGATATTTAAACAATGTTGTAAAGAAGCAACTCGCTTAAATTGCAATATTAGGGTTTGTACATTTTGCAATTCTAGCATCTATCTCCTGCTGTTATATTAACTGCCTCCACAAACACTATAAGGAACATTAAAAACTCAATTGTGAAAAGTTTCTTTCCAAGTTTGGTTTACGATAATAGCTTCCTATCTAGATTTGCTAAGTTTAAAATGAAGAAAGTAACGTGAGTTAAGGTTAAAGGAGAGCAAAAAGCCACATTTATTATAGCACTTTTCAAACATGAAGAATATTTTGTTCACAGTACATTAAAGAAAAATTCATTTTTACTATTACTTATTAGTCATTTTGACCAAACGGTCGCTAGTATAGCTTTGAAAATATGGATTATTTAGTAAAATTTACATCCTTCTTGAAATGGATGTCGGAAAAAGATCTTTACTTATTTATATGAATAAAGATAAGGAAGGAAAGTGTGGGGGGGGGGGGTCTCGTGTCCTGGAGGGCACATTCCCTAGGGTGGATCGTGAAGGGGGGGAATGGGTGTTCAAAAGGCTTATATCCGGTAGGCTCGTTTCCGTCCCTCGTTTGAAACTCCATGCGATGACTGAGGGTTTAATGGAGGCTCTGTTGCAGTATAATATTTTATGGAGATTCCTAGTGAAAAATTAAATTTGTTAAATGTTTAATATCAGAAGTTGTATAAATATTATAAGATTTTCATTAAAATTTTCCTTTAATAATAATCTGAGATTGTTTACTTTTATTAAAGGTTTCTTTGAAATGCTGTTAAAGAAAACTTGCAAAGTATAAATCCCGAACTAAACTAAATAATGAATCGTTTACCTTCTGATTGGTTGAAATATTACAGCATGTCAATATGGATGAAATGACTGCTTATGCATTAAATTTGACAGTGTCAAATACTTTTGCATATGGCTAATCTAATTTTTAGTTTAATAAATAATTATCAACAAAGTATTTCTCCATTTCACTTTCATTTTTGAATAGACAATGTCTGTTTCACTAAATTTGACTGTATATTTTTTGAGGAATGTAAGAAAAACCAATGTAACAAGTAGTTTCGCTACACACTGTAACAACTTATTTTCGACAGCATAGTTTATTTGATATTTATGGAATTTGTACTTGTTCAATTTGCATGACAAGATTCATAAACTATTCGATCGCACTGTATTTTGCCGTTCACATCAGACGGAATATATCCAAGTCTGCGGAAGTGACCTTCAGCGATGAATGAAGCAATAAATCGCCAGTCATTCATTCATCTCAGTCTCAGAATTGGTTCATTGAAATTCAGTGTAGCTCCAGAATCTCAATTCATTCGCAGGAAAATGACGGGCTTCCTCAAATTAGAAATAGCAGGATTCATTTCTTTCCCACATCTTTCAGTTAAATGAAGATATCATTATTCATTTGTTATAACGTGTCTTTAACAGTCTACTAATATTTCAATTCGGAAAAAGATATAACCCGACAGGAAGATCAACAGTGTCATGTGAAGATTGTTTTATAGAGATATATTCCTGTGAAATAGATCTCTCAGTGACACTTATAGTTTGAAACACTCACCAGTCTAAATCTTGCACAGGTTTTAGAAAAGCCCAAAAATATTCATATTGATACATTAGAATAATATCATGATGAAATTGTTCGACTGAATTTGCACTGCTAAATTTTAAAAGTAGAAATGTGAATCTTGACATAGCGCTGCCTTCTATTTAACTCTTTCTAAACTCTTTCACCGCGATTGGGACATGTTTTTCCTAGTATTTTGATAACTTTAAATGGACTAGCTAAATGCGTCTAATTTTAATTTCGTACCCGGTGTTTATTTTTACAGTATTTGGTAGGCCAAAAAATTAGTTTGCTTTTAAGTAGCCACTTTTTCCTTAAGATATCAAAAAGGATTTAATATATATAATAAATCCATTATTTGAATATTAAATAATATTCCTTACAAAATAACAATCGGGTACAAAAAAAAGCAATAATGATCAGAAAAAACATTCAATGCTCACGTACAGAAAAAGAAATGCTCACCTGTTTGCTTGCAGATGGGTAAGGTGAAATCAAAGGGTGAGGATTGTACTGAAATAAAATCGTGGGGTACAGAAGTGAAATCATCTACAGGTGGTAGTGGCGTAATTGAATCCATTTATTAATGATTAAATTATAATTATATCACAGAATTCAAGATATATTAATCTATTCTGATATTATAGGTACAGAAAGTTTCATTATTTCAATTCATCATTAATATAATATTAAAGATTCATAATTTCACTGTGGTATCATAGTTACAAAAGATAGCTCTAAAGATTGTTAAAATTAACTAATTTTATGACAGAAGTATTCTTCAAAATGCAAAATAAAATATTTATTAAAGTAACTCTCCCTCTTCAAAATGACAGACCAATAAATATAGGGTAATCACACACATAAGTCATTGGACACTTTGTGAAATGGATAACCATCAGGTAACTTATATCGGTCGCCAACATTCTACCAAACGTTTGCAATTAACCTCATTTATTTTCCCTTTGTTTTTAATGTAAAAATATCGTCTTTTAAATTGAATAAAAAATTAAGAGTTTTTTTCGTATAATTACATGCGAGAAAGCCCTGCGCAGTTTTAGGATCTTGAAAATGTGCGACAATCTCGAGATTGTCGCACATTTTCAAGATACTTAAAAACGCGCAGCGCATTCTCGAGATTGTGCAAAATCGGTGAATTGCGCGAAACGTATATACTGTTCCTTAGATGTCTAGCTAGAATAAAGTATTTCAATGTAATTAAAAACATCATCATGAAGTTCCTTTTATTCGGAATCTGAATTTTATTAGTTAATAATTTTATAAAATAACATGTTTCACTTTAATTGAAATACACTGGTATTGATTAATGACTTGTTAGTTGTCACTAAGTGGTACTTGTCATAAAAAAGTGCAAAACTGCACCTACAGTGGCTGAATAAATTATATCTTACATTTATAGTCAGACCCAAAAACCTCTAAGTAGATTCTGTATATACTTCACGTTCTTTATTTATATACTATATTAAATTAAATGGTTGAAATAATCATTCTATTTATGGCTATATAATGATAGAAATAAATATAAAATGATAAATAAAATTATAATAAAAAAATAAATATCGGGATACTTTTCAATTTTTGCCCATACTTACAAAAAGATGGAACATTTTCTGATTTTAGATAACAGAATATAAAAGTAATTTCCTACTAAATAAAATAACTTATTATTTTTCTTTAAAACAACTCATAAATTTTGCCAGAATTATTTTTGTCTTTGATAATTTATTTTTTGGATAATCCAGTTCAAAATTTTACTTAAGTGCTTACAATAACGATGTAAATAATCAAATGAGAAATAATAACGACAATAGCTTGCTTCACAATTTTAATGTGTGTCCGAGACTGTATATGAAATACTATTAAATTATATTATTAAATCTCGGACCCCAATGTCCGGTAATATTTTATATAAATGTTTATCCGGACACTTTCATTTACTTTCATTCAGACATGCATAAGAAAATTAAAACCGAAACAGTACACTCAAAAATGTCTGTTGAGAGCCGTTACCGAAATGGAAGATGTGAAGTCTTATCGCGAAATCGAAAAAATGGTTTAGTCATCCCTCCAGAAATGAAAATCATCGACAACACACCAGAGTTTGTGTTGGGTCTCTGGATTAATTAATGCAAAAAAGATGTACTAAGTTTTCTGCACGAACTCCAAAATATTTAGGTTCTCAAAAAGCAATGTTATCGGAAGAATGTAATCGTCAACGGTTAAAGAATTTAGAAAATTTTCTTGAAAAGGAGTACAGGCAGGCCTCGCTTTAAGTACACCTCACTTTAGTAAAAGTGGTACTTATTTTGAGTCATGTTTCGATGTAAGAACCGGTCGTAGACATAGAAAACGGAGACAAATTTTTGTGATTATTTCACGGTAACTAAAAAAACATCAAAATTATAATCCAGATGAGGTTATTTGAAGCAATTGGTTCAGAAATTCAGCATGTCCTATTCTAGGGTAAGTTCAGTGGTATCTCACTGTTCCATATTTTCGAACACGTGAAAATCTCTATATAATAATCATTATTTAACTTTTATTTCAATTGGTATCCATGATACCAATTAGAATAGAAGTTAAATAATAATTATGATATTTTCTTTTCTGACGTGTCCGAAATTGTAGAACCAACTAATAACTGGGAACTTAGTACCCTACTACCAAAAACAGTTCATAGAGCATAAAATTGCGGTTTGAAATGTAGCACAATAATTATAGAAATCTAAGTATCTATTAATTACTTACCTATACTGAGTGAGAGTTAAGCTATGGATGGATTTTAAAACATTTAATAAATGCACGACTTTTAAACTTTTTCATCAAAGTAACAAACAATGAAAGAGTGTATATTATTATTAATATGCTTATATACGTAGTACTCTAATAACTCGAAACCAAATTTTCTTTCTATAACTCATAGAAAATGATATATATATATATATATATATAATCAAGGAGTGACAATAAATTTCTTGTTACTTCACTGTAAACCAGTGGTTCTTAAACAGGGGTGCGCGGCACCCCTTTGGGGCATGGATTGTTTATAGGGGGTGCATGAGATGGCTGTTGTTTATAAGTTCGGTTCTTGCTATTAATATCATGCAGAATATACACGAAGTGTAGTTTTCTCAAAATGTTGCGATATGAGGTAGTTATAAAAGTATACAAATTTTCTGATACAAACCCCTAATTTCTGATAGAAACATAATTGTTTCATTGTGGCTTTCGATAAGAAAAAATTATATCTTTGAGTGTGAGATTTTTATTCCTTCTGTACTATAATCTAATACAATATACTGCATTATTATCACAAATTGAATGGTTTTCTTTAATTTCTAATGGATTTTAATTTGCCTTACCTAAAAAAATATTTTTACATTATGTAGATAAAACTATAATTTACCTTACTTAATATGCATATTTAATTCTCAAATCATAGTAACCAAATTTATTCTAATTGTAGTTTTTCAATCTCTTTCAATACAAAATAATGATAGGGGGTGCATGAGAAAAGCAAGGGGTGCGCGAGAAAAATACTTTAAGAATCACTGCTGTAAACAATGCTAGTCGTGTCTTCAATTTAGACGAAAATAGTTTTCCCTTACAAGGCACAAACGGGGAGGATGAAAGTCATAACTGAAAAAAGAAGAAAAAATGTGTTTAGGTAACACCCGGACCCAAAGGCCAAATTACGGTGACCGCTATATTAGGTTAGGTTTGGTTATTTATAAATATTAATCATTTATTAATATTTCATAGAATAATAGGTAATTTGCATTTCCAGTGAAATTATTAAACCTCTTGTTTGTCAATCACAAGCTGTTAATTTTTCACTACACAAGAGACAGAACAGCAGAAAGGAATGTTGCGTGAACGCTCTTTATCAGTTGAGATATTTAGATTTTCAATCACAAGCTGATATTCTCCACTATCGCCAAGACAACAGCGATATTACCTGCAAGATGATGTCATATGTATAGTACTTCTTGTTGTTGAAATTTTATTTTGAATTTGATATTTTGACTTTGAGTAAAAGTGGTGTAAGATGTTTTTTGACCGAAGGTTTTTTTTAAATCGTGAGTTTTTTACATGATTATTTTCTTGACTTAGAAGTTTTTGATAGGGAGGTGAGGATCATTATAAAGGGTTTCAAGAATGGGGAGATAATTGCCCTTTTTAACATGGAGAGATTTTGACCAAGGGAGTTTTTGTCCTAAAATCCAAAACAGCAACTTTTTAGAAAAAAGTGAAAACATTGAATGAGTTTTCTCTACCAGCCGAACCCCTCTACACCTCTTCCCGCAATTTTTGTATGAACATATACTGCAGTTTCATGTAAAGGTCCCCTCCACTCCACTCTATTTTTTTTATTTTTCTATTCATTAGAACTAAGGTTACTGATTACAAAACTGAAAATCATTTCAAATTTGGGTCTATAGTTTGATTATAATATGTAATTTAAGATTTTATTCCCGTTCTTTCTACTACCCCTCTGAATTTCAAGCAAAGAAAAGGCCCCCGCATGTCCCATAGGCTAACTAGATCCGACGAATTCAAAACAATAACAAAACTGATTCCAAGATAATGGATCCATATAAAGAATCCAAGTACCTAATTAAGTATTTCAGACTAATAGTTTTCATAATCGTAACATTTTTCCGACGTAGATAACTGTTAATTTTAAAACACTGTATTTGAAAATGTATGTACTATGTGGGTGTTGGTCATAAGCCCCCACCCCCTCGTCACGAGCCCCCCTGTTTCTTATTCCTTATTTACCTGTATTATTTAATCCTTATTGACACTTTTGTAGTTCATTACTGATTAAACATAAAATATATGTATATCGGGGGGCGTGCCGACCCCCAAACCCCACCTGCCAGGTCATTGAACAATCATGAAGTGTGCAGTACAACAAACTAGCGGATACAACAAACTACATTAGCAACTCTCAGTTATTTCTATCTAAGTAGCTCTTCAAAAAACAGGGAGGGGGGAGGGGCTCGTGACTGTTCCCCGTACTATGTATATACGAACGAACATACCTTCTCAAGTATGCGGGCTTTTTCTTCTAATGAATCTCAGAATGAAAAAAAAGTGAAATGTGAATGTTTTTTTTATATAATTAATTGTAAACAGAATACTTGATCGATTTAAATTCTGTTAACTGTGATATGTTATATAACCTTAGCTCTACAAATTTAAAGCAATTTCAGATTTTTTTAATATAGAGTGAAGAGGACCTTCAAGGAGTTAATTTTAACATGCTCAACATGTGAAATTTTAAATAAACTCCCATATTATGAATATTTGTATTTTTGTCTATTAGGATTAAAACATCTGGGTCGAAAAAAGCATGTTAATACCTAAATAACTTCATTAAATATCCTTTATAACACATAGTTGATAAAATATCTATAGTTAATAAATGATAATACACTTTTTCTGTGTTTTTAGTACGTTTATCACACTTTACATATAAAATTAAAATTTTGAATCTGCTCTTCTGTCATTTGCTCCACATCGCCCATCTATGAAACCAACAAGCGCACATTCAACCATTTTCTACCTTCTTACCAGTCCTTACCGTGTATATCTCATCATAGATATGCAGATTTCATTTTTCGTTTTCTGTAGGCTTTCTCTCGCTTCTTTTTCTAACTCTCTTATTTCCGATTCTGTTACTCTTTCATTTCTTGCTCCTTCCTTTCATGTTTTGCTTTCATTAAGGCATAATAACTTCTTTCCACAAAAGGATATAAGTGAAATAGATTATTTGCTTGCTAAGATTTGAATTTTCAGATGATTTTAAATATAATCTTTAAAAGTAATTTAAATCCTTAAATCAACATTATTTTTCTGTTACTGGATCCTGAAGTGACAGTTTGTTGAAAAAAAGTTGTGTAAGCTGTACTTTTAGACCTTAGAGGAGAAACGAATGGTTTAAATGCGCTATCACAGATCCAAGGAAGTTATAGTACTGGAACTATAACAACGTCTCTCAGCTACACTATTAGGTCTGTTTTTCGGTCCACTGCTATATACGTAGTAGTGACAATAGAGTGACTTGTTATCGTGACGTCATTAAGACAACAGACAAAAATCGAAAATTAGGGTCAAGTAATTTTAATAACTGAAACTTACTCTTTTCTTAATTGGCAATAAATAAACATTTTTTCATAATTTAACACTTCGATTGTCTTAAATTTAATTTAGAGTGTTGCTGTGATGACGTCACGTACACTAACCGTCTCATTTGTCACTACTATATTCTATATACTGTGAGTCCGTGAATATGCATGTATTAGCAGTGGACTGGACTACAGACACGTATAAACAAAATGTTAGCCGCCTGCACAGATCATTGAATTTGGGAAGATGTTTCACTGGTACGTGGACGCTAGTGGCCAAATAATTATTTAACTGAGAGCGTATCAGCCAATCAGAGAGACGGGTACCGTCATGTCACATATTACAAACGTACAACCAAACGAGTATATGTATATATATATATATAACGGTCAGAGCTAAAAAACAATTTTACTACCAATAAGGGGAAACCAAAGCAGTTATGTAAATTTTAATTTTCAGGAAAAAAGGTTAATTAAAGTTTAATATTTCAACGTATATTTATTATAAATAGAAAACAAGAATCGAAGTCGGAACTAAAATATTTCGAGCAAACTGTACAGTGAACTTATTAACTCTGAATAGTGACTTATTATTATTAACTCTGAATAGTGACTTATTAACTCTGAATAGTGACTTATTAACTCTGAATAGTGACTTATTAACTCTGAATAGTGACTTATTAACTCTGAATAGTGACTTATTAACTGTTCAGTCTCAACGCCATTGTGCAAGTCTTTAACCACAGATTGTAATCATGTTTTCTGGACAAAAACAACTTGTACCGATCTTTAGATATATTGGTACAATTGATAAAGAACATTTTCGTACATTGCCAATTTTTCACTAGTTTAATTTTTATGTAAGATGAAATAATTAGTAAATTTAGTGACAGAATACATCGCACGGCCACATGATAATGATATTGCATCAGAAATAAACCGACGCTCATTATTCGTACTGAACACACGTACAAAACATGTACAGAACAGAAATAATTATATTTCTTATAAATATATAATTTTATTATCAGTTTTAATATCATAAATGAATATTTAATTTCAATACATTCTCTTTATGTCGTTTTTGAATAATTAAAAATAAGTAATGTATCAATCGTAGGCAACTCCAAGGATACGTCACGGTACTGACGAGCCCGGTGCCAAGTGTCGCTAGAAAATTGAAAATACTGTAGTGCGACATCTTCCTATATTCAATGATCTGTGGCGCTATTCTTACCAGTAAAACCAAAATAGTTACTTTTTGGTGGTTTGCATGAATCCAGCTACTGGAGTAGCAAATGAAGGTCCAAATTTTTGTTTACTAGGTCCAGCTACTAACAATATAGATGATTTTCCAGGTATTACAGGACGAGATGATCTGACGAGAAGTGTGGGAAAAATAGACTTGACAGAATATGAAAGAGCAGTCCATGTGAGAGCAGTTGATGTAGGAGCTAATGGGGAAATAGATGATGTGGCAGTTACTGGCGAAACAGTTCTACTTGTTGATGAATCAGATGATCAATCATCTATTAATTGTGTAGAAGATTGAACACCTCCAGTAAAAGAAGAGCAAGGTATATTCAACGTTTAATCATGTATGCTTTCAGATAATATAAAAATAATATATTTGTACGGAAATAAAACAGAGAATTGATGACACTACATAAGATGAGAAAACAGAAACTGTTTCATTTGACGCATCAAACACTTGCGGGAAATTTTGCTTTTCAAACATCGTCCAATTCCAAGTTTCTTTTTTTGATGTCAGTGTTCCTTATTATTTTCTCGGTTTAATTTGTTAAAACTTTCTTCATCAATCAGTTTTCTGTAGCCCACATTATTAGGATTGAAAAGAAGCAGGCCAGTGTTTTTTTAAAGTCCACAACAGACATCACAAATTGCGTCCCACACTTAACACCACTATTAAATTCATTCATCGCAAGTGACATAAACACACACATAACACACGCAGACAACGACAAAGGCACTCTCGTCGTAGACATAATAGAAAATTACAAACTAAGAAAACTCCGACCAAATCACACTAAACAGGGCACACCAACACGAGTGCCAGAACAACATAAACCAACAACAGTCATTTCACATTGAATACCCATCACCAACACATGTAACACTAAAATTAACTACATTCAAAACCAGAAGAAAAGAGCACAAAGCAGACTGAACACATTTCACACAAGAAATAGAAGACACTCTACAGTCTACAAAACAAGGAGACAAACACAAACAAAAGACTCATCAACGCCGTACTCGGCTCAGGCAAAATAAATGTACTCAAGGGTTAAAATACACATCAAACACAAACTACTACCACAAAACATCCGAGACGACATAACACCGAAACAGCATACGAACACAAAATCCAACTGATCATTCACTAAAAGAACTTAAGTGTTACTGGTTGCCTTAAAAAAAAGAACAAAGTGATATGTGGTTTATAAATAACAAGATCTTTTCAATCAAATCAAATATTCATTTTCGATTTCTCACGTTACGCTAGTATTTCTAAGATAGTTCTCTAATTATACAAGATTTCAATAAATGTCTGTATCACATAATCACGAGTTTGATTTGCTAATTCTCCATCAGTATATGTTATAACTAGAGTATGTGCACTCGGTAGAGCGCATACCTTCGCCTCCTCTTTGTCCGTTCCCTCTCAAAATTTAAGAAGCTGCTAACTGGACAATAACCAATCGTCCCACCAAGTTTCATGCAATATGGTACAATACTTTTGGAGTTATTGAGTTATAAATAACCTTGACCTTTGACTGGATCGTTTCAAAAATTCTACCAGATCGTTCCTGGACATTGACCAATAGTACCATCAAATTTCAGATGAATTTGGATGAATACTATTGGAGTTATTGACTTACAAATGGCCTTGACCTTGATCTTTGACTCGATCGCTCCCAAAATCTAACAAAATAGTTCATGTATATTGACCAATCGTCCCACCAAGTTTTATGCAATATGGTTCATTACTTTTTGAATTATAAATGACAATGACCTTGACCTTTGACCGGGTCGCTACCTAAATTCTAGCAGCAGGTCACTGGACATGGACCAATCGTTTCACCAAATTTCAGGCAATTTGGTTGAACATTTTTTCAGTTAAGCAAATAACAAGATGATAAATAAATAAATAAACGACGGGTATAATATAACCTTCCGCAAGATTGAGAAGGTAACTAGCAAAATGCATTACCCAAGGAAGATTGCAAAGTTAGCACCTGTATACCAAAGACTGTATACCCTTGTTCAGATTGTGCATAAGAATGTGACATCACTGCATCGAATGTTCATGTGTTTGTTCTGGGTAAACACCAGTCACTAAATGTGCTGCTCCCTTTTCAAAGGACTTTGTAAATAAAAGGGATGAGACAACCTACACTTTTAATGCCCTGTGTGTACACTCAGTCTGGTATATTTCTGTTTGAACATACCCTAAAGGTTTAATATTATGCGCTTTCTGTTGAATGTATTCATTTCCAATTATAATCTAACAGTGTTAAGCTATTCAGTGTTCTATGTGTTAGTGATGTTTCATATCAATTGGACCCAATAGCAAACCAGAAAATATTTCATCCAGTTACATGCCTACTTTTCACCCACAGCAGTCAAAGGATGTGGTAACTGTATGTATCATGCTGTCTCACTGACTATTAATGAATTCAATCTTCATTTGAGATTACTCATTATTCTTGGACAACCCAATATTAATTACGATGACAAACACAATAAATATGATGAAATGATCAGTGGCACCCGAGTAGTAAATTCCTAGGACATTATCATGACTTGATAAAATCTGAAAAAAACATGTTCATTATCGGACATGGCCAATATATATATGCCTTACAAACGCTTCGGCGATCATATTACCCATCAATAACTGCAAATGAAATTCTGTCTACGCCACTATGCAGAAAAATGTTAACCGTAATGTAAAGACATCTGATAAGCCAATGGCTACACTAATGTGGTCATAACTTCACACACCATTATCTACAGTCCTTCAGACCAGAAAATTTTTTACCACTGTTGTCTACTAAATCTCTTTCAATTCACCATACAGTATTAAGTGATGATGATGAAGATATTTCAGTAATATCTTAGAGCATAGCACTAAATCGTCTTCTGATAACACTGCCCATCTTTTTGACTCAATAGAAACTGTTAATGACAATACTGTGTACAACACTGATTGGAGAATGAATAAAAGTGACATTTCTAACTCTGTTTCTGAGAGGTTAGAACCACCTACTTTAGCTCGTACACTATCTTATGGTAAATTTCTAGATGTTACTGACATTTTAAAAACTTTAACAAAAATAATCTGACAGTTTTTTCCATTTCTATTGGCTTGAAATAAAGCGTTCATTTTGTCAATGATAACGAAAAAAAGTAACATTGAATTTGACTGTGGGGATCATTACCGAAAGCTATTGTAAATTCCTAGATAACGACTGCCCTGTCATTATCTAGGAAGCTGATAATTTACCAGTTAAGTACAGGTTCTAAATCAGCTTGATAGTTAACGACTGCCTTCTATAAATTATTGATTTTTTTTTAAGTTAATGACAGCCTTCTATACATTGCTGTATCCAAGTTACGACACAATACCATATGTATCCGAATTTAACTCTAAAAGTCTAGTGAAATTTCTCTTCAAATGGCAGAAAATAAGTCGGAAAATAGATTATGAAGGTCATTTTCAATGGTGTAGGTTCATCAAAAGATTTAGGAATTCGAACAGTGCCATTCATACTTTTTGGAAACATGTAGGAACTATGAAAGAGTGGAAAAAACACTCATTTTTTTAAGGGCCGTACACACGTAGGGTTTTTTCAGTCTTTCCACCGGACTTTTTTCTCCGCTTTTCCACCAGACTTTTGATTCAAAAGTCAATAGCGTCCACACGTGGATTGACTTTTTAATCTCGTGGATTTACATGTCTTGCAAAATTAACTACTCATATCGGCGACATAAGCCCTCCCCTATTTTTTTAAACTAGATAACTAACCTAGGTAGTTAGTAACTGTTAACTACCTAGGATAGTTAAAATTACTAATTACCTGGGTTAGTTATTTACTAATTATATAGGTTACTAGGTTAGTTACTTTTACCCAGATTATTTAATTACTAGAGAACTACACACCTACCTAGATTACTAAGATTATTTAGTTACTAATTACCTTAGTTTGAAATTTTTTATGAAGTTTATTACAATATTTAATAATAAACTAACCGAGATTATTTTCGCTTCATTTAATTTAATGATTAACCTAATCCACTCAACAAATGTAATTTAGCTATTATGTAAAGTTTAGGTAAAAGTATTAATACCATATCTATTGCGTTATAATAAATAAAATAAAGGTATTAGCTAATAGGTAATATGTTGAAATAAATAAAATAAAGATAGTACCTAATGTGACATTTTACTAAAATATTCTTTACTAAAAAAAGGTTTAAAGAAACATTACTATTATCAATTTTACTGGCAGTCTTTTATAAAAAGGAAAATATGAGAATTCTTTACCTCATAGGTAAAGAAATGGATGGAGCAAATAAGATTGGCTAAAAATGAACACCAATCGTGTTATTACAATATATTTTATGAGTTGAAAGTAGCTATACGAAGATTTCCAAGATTGCACCTCTTGATTGGGGGAAAATAATAGAACATGTAGGTTGTTGAAAAGTCTCGGACTTTCGGTGCAAAATTTAAGTCTCGTGGAAAAAGTGGGAGGAGCTTAGCAAAAAGTCCGGTGGAAAGACCCTGCGTGTGTACGGCCCTTTAGAGAGAAGTGAAAGAATATCTCAATGGTTTTTCTTGGTATTTAATATTATTTTTTATGAAATAAAGCCGTATTATCATAATTTAATTATTTAACATAACCTGATAAAAAGTTTTAATATTCTATAAAATGCTGTCGTTAACTAGGAAGATGGTATAGATTAGTTTGTATTATATAAGAAGAAGTTGATAATGACAGGGCTGTCATAATCTAGGAATTTACTAAAGCTAGCTATTTGGTTAGTGAAAAAGATTCACTGAAAAAACTGGGAGATACTAAGGTAATAATGTAAAGGTAAGCTAAGCTAGGCTGCCGCCATACTTCTGTGAATTGGTTATAGAAAAGATTTGATATTTTATAGCTAATATTCAATCAGTAAAACTTAGTTTAAAAAAGGCTTGAAAAGTTAAAACTCTGATCCTATTTTTGAAGAATTATAAAATTCTTCTAGTGAAATTAGCAACGACTCAAGGGATCATAGATGAAATTTTGAATGACTCTTCCAATAACTCATCTGATGGCCAAGCTGCAATATTGGAGAATGTATAAGGAAAAATCTATTCACTATAAAATGCATTTGAAGGACCACGTCTACAAAGATGGGTATGTTTATTCATGTCCCCGTCCTCTACTGTCACGTGCTGGATCCAAGCAAGAGTTGCATGAATGCTCACTTTATTGCTAACATAGCAACTTAAAATCTGTGACTAATGCTTCAACAAGTCGCAACTACTCAGGGCAATGGGACACAACTCTTGGATGAAAGAAAAGTAGTAACTGCAAACACAAATCATCCTCAGTGTTTTTGGAGAAAATTGCGCATAATATAACGTGTACTCTTTTAGCTTCATTGACAGGACACGAATAAAGTTCATGAAGTAAATTAAGTAACTAATCCTATGTTTGACAGTTGCCTTCCATTTCCATTGACCTAAAAAAACAATAATTTTGCCAATGATATGGAAACCACCTTACACGGTGTCTGAGTGAAAAAAGTGACATTGAATATGACTGTGGGGATTATTACCAAAAGATTCTGTTAACAAAAAAGATTCATGGAAAAAACTTCCTAAAAAATTGGTCAATATTGCATCAAAATCTCTGAACCGAAAACAACAACAATATTTTCCAATTTGGAGCCAGAACCCAGTCTGGTTCAAGTTCCAATTACCTCTGAAATATTCACAAAGCTGCCTCCCAAGAACAAAATTACGCCTTGCAGAATATACTACCTAAATATTCATTATTTGTGTATTTCACTTGCTTGAATGTGCATCATTAAGTTATTTATGATAATAAATATATGATCTCCTTTCACAAATATCATCGTACTGCTTATATTTATTTATATGGCTATCACTATAATATAATATATGTGTGTGTGTTGCTTGATGCACTATTGTCTAGAGAAATGAGAATTTACAACTTTTTAGAAAGTGGTGTTGAATTTAACGTGTTAAAAGGATTTTTTGAATTTCATACGGGTTTTTGAATTATTAACATTTGCTACCTTCTCAGAATGCGGAAAGGTTATATTATAGACGGCAATTATTCATTTAATCATCTTGTTATTCGCATAACTGAAAAAGTGTTAAACCAAATTGCCTAAAATTTGGTGAAACGATTGGTCAATGTCCAGTGACCTGCTGGTAGAATTTTGGGACCGACTCGGTCAAAGGTCAAGGTCATGGTCATTTATAACTCAAAAAGTATTGAACCATATTGCATGAAACTTGTTGGGACGATTAGTCTATATACACTGTACAGGAACCATTTTGTTATATTTTGGGAGCGATCGGATCAAAGATCAAGGTCAAGGCCATTTATAACTCAACTCAAAAGTATTCAACCAAATTGTCTGAAATTTGATGGGAGAATTAGACAATGTCCAGGAACCATCTGGTAGAATTTTGGGAGCGATCCCAATAACTCAAAAAGTATTGAACCATATGGCATGAAACTTGGTGGGACCAGTCACCAGTTAATTAGATTTTGGTAGCAAACAGATAAGCGGCGGCGAAGGTATGCGCTCTACCGAGTGCACTTAATCTAGTTTATAATGGGATACATAGGAATTAATTTGACATACTTTCCAAGATATTTTCAGAGACTATCACACTGAAGAGGTGCACCGAACTGCAAGTAGCGAGTATTGAGTCTAAAAATGCGAGTGCAAGTGTAAAACTGCGAGTGCGAGTACAAAACTGCGAGTGACAGTCGAGAAAAGATATTGTGAGTTGGAAATTTAAAATGCGAGTTGGATTTTCTAAAATCAATATTTTAGACTAGTTAATGTGAATCGTACGTGGTCACCACCTGTGGGTCACATTTATATTATTTGAGTGTGATTAGCACTCCAAGATACATAAATCTTCTAGATTTTTGTGACATGAATCCGTTTATGTAGTTCACTATATCAGCTAGTTTGTGGTACTGCACACTTCATGAATGTTTAATGACCTGGTAGGGGGGTTCGGGGGGCAGCACTCCCCCCGATATACGTATTTTTAACAGTATGGGAATTACGTAATCGAAGGCAAAAAAGAAAATCCCACTCACAATTCCCACTCGCAATATTTTTTACTCTCACTTGCAACTCATCACTTGCACAAGCGGAGCACTCCACACTGAATATGATATGAATGGGCTAATATTTTCTGGAAACTTCCGGTCTATGGTTCTACAAAATGCTTTTGATTTGTTTTACAAAATTAGAACTGGTTTTTGAATCATTCAAATTTTAAGCTTTAATGGAATATATAGGGATTTAATTCAAGGGAAATACATGGTATCATACGGAATAAAGGAAAAAATAAAACTTAAGGCAGGGGTCTGCCTATCTTATAATCAAATTAAAACGAATTTTACATAATTATATTAATCACAGGCATCCTTCGCTTTAGTTACCAAATCACGACTTAGTTTAATTACCAAACGGTAACTAAAGCAAAGAAGAGTAATAAGAAATTTATAATTGTCACTCCTTGATTACACATCTCATTTTCTATGAGTTATAGAAAGAAATTTTTTTTAGAGTTATAGTAATATATAAGCATATTAATAATAATAATAATAATATACAGTCTTTTATTGTTTGTGACTGTGATGAAAGTTTAAAGTCGAGCATTTTTTTAAATGTTTTAAAATCCAACCATAGCATAACTCTCACTCAGTATAAGCGAGTAATTAATAGATACTTGACTTCTATAATATTTGTGTAACATTTAACAAACAACAATTTTATGCTCTATAAAATATTTTTGGAAGTAGGGTACTAAGTTCCAAGTTATTGGTTGGTTCTACAATTTCACACACGTCAGAAAAGAAAATATAAATATACTAGATTACGTGCACTCGGTAGAGCGCATACCTTCGTTACCGCTTATCCGTTTCCTACCAAAATGTGATAAACTGGTGACTAGATAATGATCACTCGTCCCACCAAGTTTCATGCAATATGGTTTAATACTTTTTGAGTTATAAATGACCTTGACCTTTGACCGGATCGCTCCCAAAATTCTACCTGATGGTTCCTGGACATTGTCCAATCGTCCCATCAAATTTCTGACAATTTGGTTGAATACTCTTTGAGTTACTGAATTATAAATGGCCTTGACCTTGATCTTTGATCTTTGACCCGATCGCTCCCAAAATCTAAAAAAATGGTTCCTGTATATTGACCAATCGTCCGTCCCACCAAGTTTCATGCAATATGGTTCAATACTTTTTTAGTTATAAATGACCATGACTCCCCAAATTCTACCAGCAGGTCACTGGATATTGACCAATCGTTTCACTAAATTTCAGACAATTTAGTTGAATAGTTTTTCAGTTATGCGAATAACAAGATGATAAATAAATAAATACCGTCAATAATATAACCTTCCCGCATTCTGCGAAGGTAATAATCATTATTCAACTTCTATTCAAATTGGTATCATGGATACCAATTAAAATAAAAGTTAAATAATGATTATTATGTAAAGATTTTTACATATTCGAAAATATGGAACCGTACGATAACACGGAACTTACCCTAAAATGGGACATGTTGAATTTCTGAACAAATTGCTTCTAATAACCTCATCTGGATTATAATTTTGATGTTTTTTTTAGTTACAAAAAATTGTCTCCGTTTTCTGTGCCTAGGAACGGTTCTTATTTCGAAACATGTCTCGAAATAAGTACCACTTTTATCAAAGCGAGGTGTACTTAAAGCGAGGCCTGCCTGTAATTTAAATGAATGGAATATCAGCTGCTACCTATATATATGATGATTTTAATTTTTCTATTTCAAGCATTGAACTGATCTATGTAGCTAATTATTTTAATTTTTCATATTGTGATTATTTGAATAATGTTCAATTTTGTAATTTGTAGTTATTTATACAGCTATCTTATAAATAATTTATGATTTATATGACAGCATTCTACACAAATTAATGACGTCACGAGACAGAAAAATTTCTCTTTACTGGTACCTAATTCTT
Organism: Caprella mutica; assembly: GCA_947561585.1. Lineage (NCBI taxonomy): Eukaryota > Metazoa > Arthropoda > Malacostraca > Amphipoda > Caprellidae > Caprella > Caprella mutica. Next base: position 92,760 of record CANNZV010002151.1, on the reverse strand, counting down.
AGGAAATGTAATGGAAAACGTGATGTGTAATGTGTATGAACAACCCAATAAGTAATGTACTTATATATTAAAGAAAATATAGTAATATATGCACGTTACCGTGCATTTTGCACGGGTACCCACTAGTCAACAATTATAATACGCTACATCTGTCTGTAATTTTGAGCAGCATAACTTAAAAACGATTATTTTAAATTATTAATGCTTGTTCTATAATGGGGTAGATATTAAATATTTTCAGGATATTTTCACATACTATCCCACAGACTCGTTTGCTCTAAGAGTTCATTAGAACTCATAAAAGAGCTTGAGCAAAAAAAATAATACTTTATTGTATATGATTCTCAATTAAATTTGAATTAGAATGGGTTGAATTTTTTTGCAAATCTGTGATCTTACAGAATGCTATTGATTTGTGTTTCGCAGGTCACATAAAAAGTGACTAATAAAACAATAGGATAGCTTTTTATGTAATATAATAAGGAGAGCCAACTATGCATGAAAATCTTTGGAATAGTTCTTCCACTTGTGGCACAATAACATCACAGTGCTCACATTTCTGCAGGAGTCTGAATTCAATCCTCTTTCTGAATAATACTCTGGTATTATTAAAAACGTAGGGTTTTTTAAGTCTTTCCACCAGACTTTTTGCTAAGCTCCTCCCACTTTTTCCACGAGACTTAGATTTTGCACCGAAAGTCCGCAACTTTTCAACAATCTACATGTTCTATTATTTTCCCCCAATCAAGAGGTGCAATTTTGGAAATCCTCGTATAGCTACTGTCAACTCATAAAATATATTGTAATAACAGGATTGGTGTTCATTTTTAGCCAATCTTTATTCCATTCATTTCTTTACATTTGAGGTAAAGAATTCTCATCTTTTTCTTTTATAAAAGGCTGCCAGTAAAATTGATAGTAATTTTAAACTTTTTTTTAGTATAATATATTTAAGTAAAATAACATATTACTATCTTTATTTTATTTATTTCAACATATTACCTATTAGCTAATACCTTTTTTTCTTTATTATAACGCAATATATATTGTATGGTACCTACGTATTTAATACCTTTACCTTTTTTGAGTGGATTAGGTTTAATCATTAAATCAAATGAAGTTAAAATAATCTCGGTTAGTTTATTTTCTAAATATTGTGATAAACTTCATAAATATTACCAAACCAAGTTAATTAGTAACTACTAACTAACTAATTTTAGTAATCTAGGTTGGTAGTTCTCTAGTAATTAATCAATCTTGGTAAAAGTAACTAACTTATAGTATAATAAGTAAATAAATAACACAGGTAATTAGTAATTTTACCTACCCTAGGTAGTTAATAATTACTATCTACCTATAACCTAGGTTAGTTAGTAGTTACCTAGTTTAAAAAATGGGGGAGGGTTTATGTCGCCGATAGGAGTAATAAATTGCACGACATGTAAATCAATGATCAGATTCAAAAGTCAATGCACGTGTGGACGCTATTGACTTTTGAATCAATAGTCTGGTGGAAAAGCGGAGAAAAAAGTCTGGTGGATACTACATGGAATTCAAAACTCTTGTTAGTTCTTATTTATTTGAGTTAGTGAAAGGTTATCAACATATCTACAAAGTTTATAAAAAACTGTAAATAACTGAATTTTTGGTCTGAAAAAGAGCAAGAAAACATCGAGAAGTTATGCGTCCTTTAAATGAACTATTAAAAATGGATAAAGATTGACAGAGTAGTCGTTACAACAAGCTAGTTTCAAAAGGATCAAGGGAATGTTAGTGAAAGACATCTCCTTAAAAAATCTGAATTTAATCGTGGTGTAATTATATGACTGCATAATAATGGTTTGTTAACTTCAGCAAGCAACCGATGCTGAGGTACTGCACAGAAAGTCGGTGGATTGCTACTTTTTAATATGTATTAATGATCATTTCGCCTCAAAGTATTTTTCACAATTTGCTTAAAATGGTAATTATGTGTGCCATGGTCTTTCAGGCAAATGAAGGTAGGTACTCACAGATACTGATTTCAGTCTTATTATATCTGCCCAACCCTCGTGTAATCCTGTTTTGTAATAAACTACAAAAATGTTTGAGGTCATCAAAAGCAACTGTTACAATAATTCACTATTCGTACTTAAATGTCGTTATGATAGGTTTACCATCTTATATATTGTTTTTCACGGAAATTGTTTATCAACGAAAAATACTTATTTTTTGAAATATTCTAACACAAACTTCGGGGGTTTGCTGATAAAACATATAAAGTTTGCTAAAAATTTAGACTCAATTGGAAATAGATATCGACTTAACTTTCTAACTACTATGAAAAATATAATATGAAATGAACAATCTACTTAGAATTCCGTTTTTTTTTCAATACTACACCGGCAATTAAATTCCAATTCCTTGACTCATCTATGAAACTAAATTACTGTAAATCTTGTTTGCTTTTCAATATTTATTGTTGACTGTAACACTGAATTAATTTACATATTTAATATGGAGGGAAATTGTTGAATTATAAAAATTGTTGGTAAGAATGGATGGATGAAAAGAACATTCGTTTCTATTAATAATGCATTATATTTATATTATATGTTGTCTTAACTAGCGTAGAGTATATTTTAATTTAAGTTTTTATTTACTTATAATTCACGTTTTCACAATGATTGTTCATTCCTTGCCAGGAATTTTGAGTTGCTGTAGGTAGGGATAAAAAATCCGATACAATTTCGTCATTTTGCCAGACCTTGAAGCGAAATTGGCCACATGGGAAATATATCTTATTTGCTATAAAGAGTAGTCCCATTTAAATGCAGCAAATCGCTTCGTTCAGTTGAAGGTTTGTTTGAAGACAAATATTTGACTTCGAGAGAACTGAAAAATGAGAGCAGAGACGAATAGCAAAATAGATGAGAACACCAAAGCAATTTGTTCTTTGCGAAAGATTTTCTAATTTCTTGCGTAGGTAGGGTATTAAACGAACAAAATATCTATAATACCATCAATGATATAATTCCAACTATGAGAAATGTAATATATTTGTAAATTTAAAAATCATTTCTCATATATAGGAAATAGGTTTAAATTATTGCAAGTGTGATTGGATATTAAAGTGACCCGAACATTTTACTTCGTGAGTCACTTATCACCAATCGGTGACAAGATCATGGATTCAGAAAAGCTACTCTGTGACTGCAGTCACATACCAAGGAATGTGATGGAAAGGGACACATATAAATAAACACAAAAAAAAAGAGTCCAAATAATCTAAATCTGAAAAGGATTATCTGATATAATGTAATTTTACTAGCTGATTTGTTTAACTGAAACAAAGTTAACTTATTTGGAATGAGCACACAACATCCTTGTTTTGAATAACTGAAGTCTCGTTCTTTCAACTGGTTGGATAGAGAGGGATCTCTAATTTCCCTAAAAGCTGATAAAGAGAGAATCATCCCTTAGTCTTAGTGAGTACCTTCTGCCTTATTGTGTTCAACATGAAGCCACTTTTACTTCTAACTGCTTCTTCAAGTCCTCTGTACTTATTTTTCTTTTCAGGTCAGCTATATGACTTTTGGTTGCGAAGAAGTACAGTAGTAAAATATTTTAACTTACATTGAATTGTTTGGCGCATCCGGCAGCTATCGCTCCCTGTGAAGCGAAAAACCATTGGCTTACTACCAATTGGAATCGAAAAATAATCATACATTGCTACATGTAGAGTGAACGTGAAAAAGCTTCCTTGTTTTTTTTCATCATCTGATATAAAAAACGTTTAATTTAAAATTTGAAACCTTTTAGTAAAATATATCCTAATTCACCATCATTTCATAAATTTGGAAAAGAATATCCTGATCTTAAATGGACGAAACCAAGTACAGATACACGATCATTTCGCTCATGAATATCATAATCCTATGAATAATTCAATGTGCATGGGACAGAGTGCATGCAAATGTACAGACAAGATTCGGATGCGAACTATATAGTATTTACGTTAGGAGACTGGAGCTCTTCTTTGGAATTTTAATGTGATTTCAAGATTCAAAATGATATAGAATTATGGACAGAATAATTCTTACGGTGACCTATTTCAAATTATGAGGGTAATTTACCTCCAATTTAATAAATTATTTATTAAATACATTAATTTTGTGAATAAATAATCAGTCAGTTTCCGCCAAATTTAAATTTGAACCATAAAGGTAAGGTAAGTAAGTATATGTTAATAATTTAAATATTTAACTTCAATATTTATTCGTAAAACAATAAATTGAAGAATAATATTCTTTTATTGGTTAATTTACTTCGGCAATTAGTAAATATTAATTTTTAATTTGGTTCAAGTATGATAATGTTAGTAATGTTGTGTTTTACAATTTTTTTTATGATGACTAGAAATATTGAGTCAATATTGATTTAAGATTAAATTGCGGTCCCCCATTCTTCATAAATTCTTGAATTAAAATTTAAATCAAATAGTTTATTAGAAAAATTATATGTTCTTTGGTGGTATTATAGAATAACAATACCATATTCGATACAGTGTCTTCTATTATTAGGGTGTGTGTATTTAACGGTACACGGAAAACTGCCAGGCGGAAAACTGCCGAAGCGGAAAACTGCCAGGCGGAAAACTGCCAGTCACTTATTGGTAATTTATTTATTTTTAACTTTTGGTATACACATTCCAAGAACATTTTAATTCATAAAAAAACATCGTTAGCCATTCTTCAAGTGATTAAGGAGACATTCATTTATTACAGTTATAACTAAAGTATATAGATTATTGGATTACTTATTATTAATGGAAAATAGTATTTCAACAAAGCTACTTTATTAAACACACAGCAAACCAATTTAAGTACACACAAAGAAATTATAATTACCATTTTTAACATATTTGTTAAATCACGTACATTTTAAAAACATGTATATATTTATACATCTATATAGGATTTTATTTATAATTTTTATCTTGTATATTATAAATTAAGTGAATGTTAAATCACTTATATGTATGTTCAATATTTATTACATTTACAATTTTATTCTCAATAGCATCAACACCTTCATTTTTACAATTTTCATTTATATGTAAAAGTATTATTAATTTATATTCAATCCAATTCGAGCGAGTGAAATTGTCAGAGAATTAGGTTGGTAGTATCAGTTTGATAATCATAGACATAGATGTTGTGTTGCAAATTCTAAATATTTCACAAATATCGATCGTATTTGTTTTATAATGAGTACAAGCGAATCTTAGGCTTGAAGGCTTGTTCAATTATCAAATTATAAACAAAAATGAAATAATTAGACACTAAACCCGTTATGAAATGATAATGTAGAAATGTTTTTTGTAAACAAAGAAATTGTACTCTGTCCCTAATATGTACAATCATTTCTTTGTTTCTTCTTCTTTTATTATTTTCTATGAAAGGTTTTATTTTTTAATTTATATCATGTATTTGATTTTTACTGTATTATTTATATACTAATATATTTTATGTATTTTTCTAATGAAGAAAAACTATGTTTTTGTTTTGTATACTAAGTAAAAAAGAATGTTCCAATAACTCCTTTTAACTAAATCAAAATGTTATTACTCATTAAAGTCATTAAATTCAGTAAGTGACTGTCAGTTTTCCGCCTGGCAGTTTTCCGCTTCGGCAGTTTTCCGCTTCGGCAGTTTTCCGGACACCGTATTTAACATCTGCTTAGTGCTCAATCACGCATGGACTGAAATTAAGGAGATCGTTCAGTGTTTTCGGCACCCCACGCGGGGAGAAGAACCCCAAAGTCAAAAATTTACATGAGCAACTTCAAAGATTCGGAGCATTTTACACCTGATGTCAAAATCTCAGCTCAATCGGACGAGTATTTTTGGTAGCTAGCAAAACCACTGAACGATCCCCTTAAAGAGGATCAACTCAGTTTATCAATATTTTTGTTTGTGATTGAATTTTCTGAAATCTGCACAGTATATATAACTTTTTATAATAAACACATTTTGTTCTTATCTATGAGGTTATGGTTATATGCTAGGACAAACTCAAAGACAGTTTTAGAATCCTTCTAACAAATTTTCTATTTTCCTTCATGTTTTCTTTTGATGAGCGATTTTTGATGACTACATAACATTTTCAAAAACCCTAAATTTTCGATTTTGAACAGTGATAAATAACAAGAGATCTATTTTCCTCATATCTTTTGTTTGAAATCTTTCAAGTATTGTAAAATTGTTTTTGTTTTCGTGTAACGTGAAAATTTATTGACATCTATTCATTTTTAAGTGGAAAATTTACATTTTACAGGAGAGCCCAAAATGTAATATATGGCCAAAATCATAAACACATAAATAATAGTTCAAAACTTGAATACCCCTTTCCCCTTTTTTGCCCGCCACTAGGTGGGTTATAGTGCCTAAAGCCCACAAAACAGTTGGGACATAGAGAACACTGCGTAACATTCATTTTCCAACCAAAACAATTATTCATGATTTTTCATCCCCACCTATTCGCTTCAAGGGAATTGGTTCCCAAGAAAGTATCACCTTCTATCATATTAAGATAATGTTTTTTGATACATGAAAAGTACTTAATGAATACTGCAGGTATATCATGAAAACAGCACAAACACTGATGACTGCTCTCATTGAAAGAACCGAAATATCTAAGATCTTGTAGTTGATGAACGTAATTCTAGCTTTATCGTTCACAGTAGCAAAGCTATCGTTCACAAATTCACAATAGACAAACAATAATTCAAATTAAGAAAGTTATACCAAAGGAATAGCATCTCTTTTTCTCCAATCCAATAAATATATCACACAGATAGAGGAGCCTTCGGAAGCAACAGCTTGCATAAAATGAAAGCCTTTCAATATAAAAAGAGAGATTCATGTGCGAAGCTTTTTAGTCCTTTCTCTAAATATGTTGATAATGCAACTCATTTTTCCAGAATGATATTAAATTAAATGCGTTTATAGGATTATACTCGTTGAGCACTTCGTAATGAAGAAATTTCCTGAAGTATTTTCCGTCCATGAAAAGTACTTATTCCTCACGGAGGAATCTTCAACAAATTAACGTTTTTTTTATTGTAAAAGTATTGATATTGGACAGATAATGTTTTATTTAGGGGATATAAAAGTTAAGAAATAGTATATAATTATAAGAAATTACAATTTGAAACATTGACAAACTTCAACTGATATTCAAAGAAATTATCTCTTATGATTATTTTTAAGAAAATCAATGAGCAATCGAATACAAAGAGAACACACAAATTATAAATAAATGTGAACATCAAACATTCAACAACAGCATGTATTCAGTATGTGTCTCTTTCAGGTCCGTCATACCTAGCGCAGGAAATTTTTAATGTCTCCCTTGATAACAACCTAATTTTGTGTTCGAGATTTCTTTTTGAAAACTGTAACTCGTTATCAACTTATCAGAATATAATATGCCTGAATGTGATGTTACTTAGTCCAGAGATCAAAGCATCTCGTTGGTTGGGATGATGTACTGAAATGTTATACCAGCCTCATATTGATCAATGGTAAGGAAGATCTTATCACAACACTCTGTACAGAGGATGTAAGGCTGGTGATACAAACCTAGCTTTGTGGCTACATACACTCGCCAGTTACAAATTAAATATTAACTTTGAAGTATCTACCTCTTTTTGGTTAAATTATATGAACATGAATGCTGTAAATCATCCCAAACAAACATTACGCATTGAAATATTTGAATTTAACAGATTGAAAACCGATAGTGATTTTAATATGACAAATACAATAATCCATTCATTTATTATTTTAATGATTTAAATTGCGTATGATAAAGAATATAGTGCATCATAGAGTGAATTTATATTGGGTGAGATTCTTTTGAAAGTGATTGTATTTTTAACAAAAGTTTCGGTCTTTCATGTAGTTGATGCAATATGTTGCAAAAATAAACACAATAATTAATTAAATTTCAGATCAAACAATCTTCACAATTCAAAATTGACAATAAAAATCAATGTTTTATCACATTTTGAATAATGTGGAGAAGAAATGTACATTTGAAAAAAAAAACGTTCATGCGTACCATGTGATAATTAATGTGTAAACTAATATTAGTAAACGTCCTTCCGAAAGTGAAACAACATCGATATAAATAAGAACATCAAATGTTTCTCTAAAGTATTCACTTTGCTATATATGGATGGATATTGAAGAATGAACAGATATTTTTCATTTCCCAATGATTTGAAAATTGTAAAACCTACTATGGAGCTTTTGTTCGTTAATAATAAGACCTCAGCCATCAGCTGCACGACACAACATCATTAGCCCTATCATTATGTTTCCCTAGAGACAGAAAATCACAGAGACAGACTCAACTAGAGACCTGCACAGAGTTCTTGTGTTCTTCTTTCTTGATAAATATGCAGGGTTTGGACAAAACAATGGAAAAACCTAACATTTTGTATTGCACGGATTGCATGGAAGAGCTGCTAGGTGTTTCCATTTTATTTTTTAACCTTTTTATTTTCTGTTCAACCCTTCATATGCAGAATAGAAGTAAAAGAAATGTTAATTGTTATTAACTCAGAAGATTAGCTCCAATTCTATATCTAAGCTATGATTGTTCTTGTTGTTTTTGGTGATCATTTCACCTGATTCTTACCAATCATCTTACTTCACACAGATTATTTTTTTCATTTTAGTTTTAAATGAATGAACTTGGCAATGTTTATATTATCTGGGCAGATATTTAAATTGGACATTTTTAAATGTTAGGACGTACAATAATTTTAAGCAAAATGTACTATATGGTAGCCATGTTGCCACAAGGCTGGTGTACACTCGGATATTCTACATAAACGTCCGTAGTTATGACGTCATCATGCAGATGAAATAATATTTCAGCATTCAAAAGAAACCATTTAAGTATACAGATTATTAAAATCCAAATTTAAAAGGATACATCAAAGTTAAAAACATTGGGTTTTGTAACGCTCTCCTTATTTTCGTCATTCATAATAACAATATTAATAATTATTTAGACTTTAATTACGTTTTTTTTTACGGCTACGGAGCTCTATTTACAACTGATTTGCGTCTGTTCTTTGTGTTTGTGGCTGTGTCGTCATTACCACGGGTATAGCTTATAATAAAACACGTGAATATTTACTAGTACTTTTTATTGTTTATTTTATAATTTGATAAATTGTAGGTATCAAATCAATTTCAAAATACTGTTGAGTAGTTACGATATTTCCTTTTTAAATTGTAATATGAACCATTTTTAGAACGAGTGGCTACTTTTAGATTGTTTGAATTAAATTAACTATTATGTAAACCTTTAAATCAGTAAAGATGTGATGCAAACTGATTCTCATTTTCCATATCCAATTGAGATATCTGTCGGTGGCAGATATCTCTGAGGAAAACAATCTCCTTGTTTGATTGAAAATTAATTCCAAGAGATTCATCATTCGGAGGAAAGATTTGAAAATAATTTGAATTACACTGAGAATTCGGGAGTTTATTTATTTAATTTATTTGAAGAATCAGTATAACTGTTTTGAATATTTAAAGTATGAAGTGGAAATTCAATTGTAGATATGGTTTCTGATAAAGTAAATAGTATATGAAATTTAGTTAAAATCGTAAAAACTAAAGAATTGAATATGAATGCATCCAAATAAAATAAAAAGAATATTTACAAATTTCACTCGAACCAATAGCGAATTATATAGGAATAAAATTATTCTACTTGGTAGAGTATTCTGGTAGTGACAAGAAATGAATTCAATAATCTATTTATTTATAAGTTTACTACCTTTTTGAGTTATTTTGGTAAATAGTCTTCAAAATGTTCAACGTATAAAATAAATATTTCTAAAATTCTATTGATTAAAAATATGTCTTGTCATTTCTTTTAATAGGCTATATTTAACTAAATTATAGTATATGAGTTTAAACATGCTTCAATATTAAAATTGTTATTTTGTTACCTAAACTTGTAAAAAAATACTCAACATTCTGTACTCAAATGATAAAATCTACATCAAAAAATGTATCTGTGATGTAAAATTTCAAGCAATGTAAAGATAAAATCCATAGTTCGATATTCTCTATTAGGTTAAATCTCGATTTGGAATTACACAAAACACACAAAAATCAATTTAACTCTTGAAAATTCATCGATTTTGGTTAGAAAAATTGCATTTTACACAAATTTCATTCATACAAAGATCAGTTGATGGATTTTGTGAATTTTTTATAAATAAAATGTAGAAAAATGAATGAAAGTCCAATTAAGTAATTTTGCAATCGATTTTTAGTTTTAAGAGACAAGTTCGTGTTCAGAATATGATTTTAATGACACGTGGATCTGTCTAGGGAAACATTACATCATCCGTAAAATCAAAATGTAAATATTTTAAATCGTTAACAGGATCTAAATAACAATGTCCATGTTAACGATCATAGAGAGATAGGCACCAGAGTTGAAGCTCCTGTGCCAATATTTGGTCAAATAGTTAATCCTTTAATTAGACATCCTTAAGTTCAATTCCGCACAGATAATCCACAGTCAACTTTCGGATAAACTTCCAATTGCGTTCTGTTCCTTTCAGTCCGAGTAAGTTCAAGTCCTTTAATTTCATATCGAATTATTGTTGAATTAGGGCATATATAATGTCAAAGTATTAGCTGAAATAACATATATAGATTAAAGAAGAAAAATATTCACTCTTTTCGATATATGTGACTTTAATTCAACCCACTACTCTTTCCAATCATTTCTTTGTCAATCTTCTAAGACTGTGTGGTTCAGGAGCACTGCTAATACTGTGTGGTTCAGGATCACTGCTAATACTGTGTGGTTCAGGATCACTGCTAATACTGTGTGGTTCAGGAGCACTGCTAATACTGTGTGGTTCAGGATCACTGCTAATACTGTGTGGTTCAGGATCACTGCTAATACTGTGTGGTTCAGGAGCACTGCTAATACTGTGTGGTTCAGGAGCACTGCTAATACTGTGTGGTTCAGGAGTACTGCTAATACTGTGTGGTTCAGGAGCACTGCTAATACTGTGTGGTTCAGGAGCACTGCTAATACTGTGTGGTTCAGGAGCACCGGTAATACTGTGTGGTTCAGGAGCGTTACCATCATTAGGCTCTTCAGCTCAGGATTGACAAGATTAGATCTTCCTAACGAGCTTATTAGCTTTGTAGCTTATTAGTTCTCTCTTGCGGTTAGAAAGCGAGGAGATATTTCACATTCATAATATTGATGTCAAAGGGAAGACATTTTTACATGATCTGCGCGTTTTAAAGATCTTTGAAAATATGAGGCAATCTCGAGATTGCAAGGGGTATGAAGCAGAGGTAACACTTATGAAGGATATTTCCAATTTAAATTTGCTTAATCTATCAAAATATAACAGTTAAAGCTACACATAATAACTAGGATATTGGTAGCCATTTTAGATTTTTTTTCTATTCAACACTGTCGGTTGTGGCCAGAAGTAGAAAGTGAAAAACCGAAATATTCAAATTTAAAAATTGGTTTATATATTGTTAATCAAGCTTGAGTTATTAGTTAAAGAGATCTTGGTCGCCAATTCGCGCACACGTCTTTTTCGGAATTTTTGAGATTGCCGCGCAATTTCAAGAGTCTAAAAACACACAGAGCAATCATGAAATTGCGCAAATTGGGTAAATTGCGCGGATCAATCGTACATAGCAACTAACATTTTGCATATTAACTATTATCACTAATTATAAAATCAATTCATTAATAATATTTTCATTGATATTTCAAAACTATCTTTTGCAAATTTAACCATAAAGTAAAGTGAGCTGTGCAACTAGAAACCTCTTCTGGAAATTGTCGACAGAAATTTGAAGGAAATCTTCTCTAAGCGCATTATAATATCTTGTGGACATATTTTATCGATGGAAAGAATTCAAATTCTGAGCCTCAGACACGTGGAAATAACTCAGAGAAATTTGATGGATTAAGATTTGGAAGTTAAATGTGGAAATATTTTTGAAGTTACTTGGCAGCATGACAAATATCCTAAGAATACAATAATATTGTGAAAACTGATAAATTGAATACTCATTGTGCGATATTGTTGAATAGAAACACATTTATTTTCACAATTTTTTTGTTTTGGCAATTGATCAGATCTAATTTTTAAATGAAATATATTGCAGTAGTTAAACTTAGGGGTGGGACTCATATTCTGTTGTCGGTCACAGCAGGAAAATTGGAAATAATTGATATCGAAATTGCTCAACTATTACAGAATAAAATCGTCGGCCGTGTAACTAAATAGTTTTTATAAAGAAATATTAGCAACACCACTACAACTAAATATCCACATCTTACCATATTAGTCTGGCTTGCAGATAAGTCACTAACGAGAAATCGAATATGCCAAACACGTTATACATGTGTGATAGTTAGAACAGCCAAACTGAGATATATATGTAGTCTATTTAGGTACACGGAAAACTGCCAGGCGGAAAACTGCCGAAGCGGAAAACTGCCAGGTGGAAAACTGCCAAGCGGAAAACTGCCAGTACTTATTGGCAATTTATGTACTTTTTACTTTTGATAAACACATTCTAAGAACATTTTAATTCATAAAAAACAGCGTTATCCATTCGTCAAGTGATTAAGGTGACATTCATTTGTTACAGTTATAACTAAAGTATATAGATATTGAATTAATTAATATTCAATGGAAAATAGTATTTAAACAAAGCTCCTTTAATAAACACTCAGTGAACTAAATTCAGTACAAAAAAATTTATAATTACCATTTTTTACTTATTTGTTAAGTCACGTACATTTTAAAAAAACATGCATATATTTATTATATGTTTATAAGACTACTAATTTTTATATCTTGTATATTATAGATTAATTAAGTGTATGTTACATCACTTAATTTTATGTATGTTGAATGGTTTATTACATTTACAATTTTATTCAATAGCATTAACACCTTCATTTTTACAATTTTCATTTACATGTAAAAGTATTATTGATTTATATGCAATCCAATTTGATAAAGTGAAATTGTCAGAGAATTAGGTTGGTAGTATCAGTTTGATAATCATAGACATAGATGTTGTATTGCAAATTCTAAATATTTCACAAATATCGATCGAATTTGTTATTTTATGATTACAAGCGAATATTAAGCTTGAAGGCTTGTTCAATTATCAAATTATAAACAAAGAAGAAATAATTAGACACTAAACCCGTTATGAAATGATAATGTAAAGATGAGTTGTGTAAACAAAGAAATTGTACTCTGACCCTAATACAATTATTTCATTGTTTCTTCATCTTTTAATATTCTCTAAGCAGGATTTTATTATTAATTTGTATTATGTATTTGATATTTTACAGTAATAATTATAAAATAATTAATTTTATGTATTTTTCTAATGAAAAAAACTATATTTTTGTTTTGTATACTAAGTAAATATTAATGTTCCCCTAACTCCTTTTAACTGAGAGCGAACGAAGTTTTTTATAAATCAAAATGTTATTACTGACTCAAGTCATTAAATTCAGTAAGTGACTGTCAGATCGGCAGTTTTCCGCTTCGGCAGTTTTCCGCCTGGCAGTTTTCCGGACACCTCTATTTATGAGTGCGCCAACCTATCTTCTCGCAACTACTAGAGACTAATCTCCCCATATTTTTGGCTTTTCAGAAGAAAGTGATTGGTAACTTCAGTAGAACACTTCCTGTAGTACTATGGGTCGATATTCTCATGAAGACTGTCTAACTGAAATTAATTGAGTGAGACGTACTGTAAATAAATGCAGGTATAGTGAGTTCCTATGTGCTTTGTTAAAATGGCCAATTTAGCAAAAAATGAATAGTTCAATGAAAATATATGATTACTAAAATAAATTGATCACAATATTAATCATAAATATTTATGCAACTGATTTTTCGATATTCGAGCTGAAGAATTTTTTGGACTAAGAAAATAGAAATTAGTTAATTAATAAGTTCAGTGGCGGTGAAGAACTTTCGCAAATCCCACAATATCAAATTAACCAATAATTCTTCCTACATCAGAAACCAAAGCAATTTAAGGGATATAATATTTAATATTATAACATCATTTCAAGAATAGATTAAATAATCTATAGATAATGAATCAGTTCTTAACGAGGTTATAAGTTCCAGCAGTAAAGAGGATAACTTCTCGTCAGTCTATGAAAAACGAAATGTTTTTTGGGAGAGTGATTGACATCTGGTGCTTGCACTTCAAATATGTCTTAGTAAAGAAATAATGTTACGATGCACTGGACTTCAATTAGAGTAGAGAAAATCTAACATTAGTGATTAAAGAGTAAATGAGTGAGCGAAATTGACGGTGAGTAAGCGGAATATACTTTATACAGTACTACCTGTAATCAAAATGACAGTTAGTATGAACTCATAGCTAGTATGTAGCATTATTATAATCTATAATATTAAAAGTCCACATGAACTGCATTATGGCATTAAATAGTTTTGGCGTAAGATATAATAGCGTTGCAGGATGTAATATTAATATGAAATGATAAAATAATCTTTCGTAATATATTTTCTCTTCCTTATACAGCGAAATGTAATAGAGGAACATATTAGAGTATTTGAATGTAGTAACACATTTACATTTTGATTAAGCATGAATTACAAAATAATTTTTTTTAATATTGTGCTAAATTATTTCCATTTTGTTTGATATTTTTTATGGATTGTACACTATTACAGCTGCAACTCCGCACTGCCAATATTTCCATTGTTTTACCATATTATCATCAAAATGCTGAATTATAATTACCAGTATGTCATTCGAATAGTTTGACTACTTTTAGATCAAAAGAAGCCTTTAATAAACCACCAGAAACGTAATGTTTTTAAAAAGAATAAGTACCACTTTTTCAACCAATATAGTATAGACTATAGAGAATTTTAAAACTAGTAAAAAATCTGAAAATTTAATGTTTCTTGTATACTGTTTTATATTTTATTAATATCTTTCATTTTTTCAGAATTAATTTTTTTTGTAATGCTTCATAAACATAAATATAAAATATTTGAATCATATATATAAAAGTTTCAAAATAAATTATATCTTCTTCACATCAATTATTGAGCTAAAACTAAGTCAACTCAGTTGCAAATGTTATCACCGTCATTATCACTCTTAATAGGTACTAATTCAGTGTATTTGTTAGTTGGTTTGCAAGACAAATTCCACGCCATAACATTTAATAGAATAACAATAAATCCGGATAAAAACCTGGGGTAAAAAAATATCCAGGATACAAAAAAATCCAAGAATACAAAGGCTTCTGGAATTATAAACTCTGGGACTAAAAAAATTCGTATAAATTATATAAAATGATAGTCCATAAGTAATAGACATCTTGATAACTGACATCTTGATAACTGACATCTTGATAACTGAAATACGGATAACAAATCTGGGGAACAAAATCGAAAAAATATCGAAAATTTTCTAATAACCAAAAATTTTCTAATAACCAAAAATTTAAAGTCAACCATTTTTGATGGATAACCCACAAGTACATAGTACAGGTAAAGCTCGTACATGTACCGGAAAAAGTATCCGCTATGCCGAGCAATGGAAGCAGTGCTCGTGCTCAGGTTAATTATTATAAGATAAAAATATTAAAATTACCTATATAACTCATATAAATAATACGGCAGGTATAAAACTGTAACTATTCTATAATATAAGATAGTTACACCTCTTTAATTTTTATAGTATATTTACAATCAAAAAAATATGTCGGTAACAAAATCAAAATACTGAAAATTTGAAAAACAATACATTAAAGTGTGAATCGTAATTTTTTGAATTGTAATACCTCTGAATATTATTAGTGATTGACCAGATACTTGGTAGACAAAAAAATATTTGGAAAATCATATTAAAGAGGTCGTTGTAGCGAGCTGCATATCCGGTAGAACGGACAATTTACGTTCTTTGCAGGGGATGTCCGTTAATGATCGTACACTGTACGAGCCTTAATGACTTCACAGCCTCAAAAGAAACAAACTGTCGCATATATGTTACTGATTTTACGAAAAAATTCAAAGTTTAAAATATATAATTAATGATTGATACTTTTTGCGTTATTATGTAATTTCTTTTGAATCTACACTTTCCCGTACCCAAGTTGCAGGATTTAAAAACTACTAATTCAATCGATTGTTTATTAATGAGTAAAAGATTTCGGTCTTGAAAATTTCGGTCTTGAAATATCGGTTTCAGAATTATGAATGACATCTCAACATAAATGACCGTTATGTACCATATGGAGAAATGTGTTTAAATACAGAAAGGAAAGCACAAGTTTAAATTTTACCAAGGGTCGTTCAGGCATTTTAATTTCCACAGTGATAAAGTCGGTCAAAGTATTCTGTTGAGCACATTGCCGAATGTTCTGATTAATTACTTCTTCGTTCATTAAAAATACAGTTTTGTTCCCCATGACAATATTTTCCACAAAACGAACATGTCTTAGCAAGAACCAGTTGAAGAATTTTCTAAGGCGTGAAAAAATCGGTTTCAAGAAGTTGATGACTGACTTTCATTTTTTGTAGGTAATGTTTAGTAATTAGATTCATTGAACATTTTGAGATTTTTATTCCATTTCTCCAAACAAAGACATTTCTATTTTCCAAAAAGGAGTTGCTTAATAAAATTGATTTTATTTTTCATATCTTGTGACCTGATAGAATATTAACAGGGTTTCCCAACCTGGGGTACATGTACCCCTGGGGGTACATTTGCTTATCTTAAGGGGTGTACATTTGAGTCTTTAGTAAAAAAATAATATCCTACTTTTTTCAAAGCAACATTCACATCAATATATATTTATATAATTTTGCTTAATTTTGATTTCAAAAGTCATAAATTGTGCACTGCTAAACACCTTATGATCAGACATTGTGAATTATTTGGAAAAGAGTCTACCTAACAGTGTGGTCGGCAATCTTTTTTTATCGTCGAGGACCGGTAAACGTTCAAAATTATTCTCATCGCCCAGTAGGTTGGATGGAGCTAATATATTGGGTAGCCCAAAACATTAGTTAGCTTTTAAGTAGCTACTGCTTTCTTATGATAAAATAACGACCTTAATATAATATAATCCTGTATTCAATATTCCTTTCAAAATAACAATCGGGTACTCAGGTACAGAAAAAAAACCATATCAGGTATATGACTGAATTCCTGTGTGGAATCATTGGTTGCAAATTATACAGGAGTAAAATCATTAGGGTGCTGATTGTACTGGAGTGAAATCTTGGCGGGAGCAATGAACATGAGTGAAATCATAGGGGTGAAGATTGCGCAGGAGTAAAATCATTGGGGTGCAGATTGCACAAGACTGAAATCATTGGGTGCTGATAGTACAGGACTGAAATCATTGGGGTGCAGATTGTACAGGGGTGAAATCATTGGGGTGCAGATTGTACAGGAGTGAAATCATTAGGGTGCGAATTGTGTAGGAGTGACATCATTGGGATGAGGTTTGTACAGGAATAACTTTGGGGGTGCTTATTCTACAGGTGATTCATAAAGAAGATAGTAATACTCAAGTGCGAAAATATAATAATGAAATAGTCAGGTGTAAAGATGTTTGAAAAGTGTCTCGAAGAGTAGGATAGGTGGTACTTTTTCGCCCAGGTCTACAGACAGGACCCGTGTCTACCAACTAGTATTATTTTATTATGTGAGGTCACACGTATTTATTCATTAATTATTAAATATTTATCCGCCGCCCTGTACCAAATGACCCACGCACTGACAACTAGCTGGTCTGCGGATTGCCGATCACTAAAATTAAAATGATTATAACGAGTGTTGTACTTGGTCTAGTTTGGTACAGACATGCACCATCACTCCTAATTGGAGGCGTAAGCTAAATAGTATTATTATAATTCACAAAGGAATATTAGGAATTCTATGGAAATTTTATATTTTACCTGGCATATCTATTAACATTTTTGGGGGGTACATGGTTAGGTATCAAAACAGTAAAGGGGTAGGGTAAATAGCAAGAAAAAGGTTGGGAAGCCCTGTGATAGATCCTTGTTAAAATTGAAATTTGTGCCTTCCTTTTTGTACTTAAACTCGTTTCTCCGGATCGGCATTATTTTTTTTTTGTTGAAACGTGGAAACAAATCTGTTTTATTGTGGGATTGTTGTCTAATAGATATATTTTTTATGCTTGAACTTACTACACAGAGAAAAAAGTTTACTCATATCACATGGGTCATCAATTTATGCTTTGAATCAATTTATTACGTGTGTTGGTTGGACTTTATTCATGTTTTCACGTGTGTTAAAACAACCATGACTTGGTGTGTCATCAAACATTAGTCAATTCAATTCATTTTATAGTTTAATCGATTTACTATGAGAGTTAAAAGTTACTTTTTTTGATAATTTCAAAGTATGTTAAAACAACTATGACAGAGTGTATTGTAGGAACTCACAAAGACTGTTAATCCAATGTATCTGGTATATAAATTAACTTACTTTGCAAGTTGGCTCAACTTTTTTTCAGTTTAGGAGAGAGTCAAAACGACTGTTTTGCTTTAACCCACGTCAATTTAACTACTTTTAAGTAGTACCTGCAACTCACCACGTAGGTAGGCGCAAAAATAACCCATTCATATGAGTCAAAACAAATCAAATTTGATTCAACTAATCCTTTCTCTGTGTGTATACATTGTCAGTTTGCTGACCTGACCGTTCGCGCAAAGCCATTTTCACCACCCATCATTGATAAAATCGATATAATATTCACAAAAAATGAATAGAACTCTATGAAAATGAACTGTTCAAATTTAAGGGTTCAACAAACTATAGGATACTTGAAAAAAAAACTTTATCTCAAATAGTTGTTGAAATATACTAATTTAAAGATGGGTACACTAGTTTCTGGGACACCCTACATATATTAATTTTTGTGCGATAATGAGTTGCTATATTGATTTCCTGCAACATTTACCTAATATTTGTTTCATTACCCCAATTTTGAATCATATTTAGTGCACATCCAAATAAGAATAATATTTGTCACAGTTATCCCTTTAAAGACCAAATTCTAAAACTATCACTTCACTGAGTCATGAAGTAACTATTACTTCATAACTCAGGAGTTTCACTGTATATAAAGATCAGCTCATCAACTGGATGTTCCAATATTTTGGAGCACTTAATTAGACTAATTTTAATTCTTCTAAATTTTAATGAGAAGTTAAGAATTATGAATTGCGCCTGCAGAAACAATTGATATATATATATATATTATGGTTAATAAAATTATTTAAAACTGCTTCGTTACAGACGCTTCTGTTGTCATAATTATAACCGTTTGTGACCATTCAGATTGAGTGAACTTCTAGTCTTCTACCGTCATTTCTTGTGAGTCATAAATTTGTGATAAGCGGATATGGTGTGAAGCTCTTCAATTAGATTTTAGAGTATTATCTCAGCTCTTCAGTCTACCTTGGCACAGTATGTTTTCCACATAATTTGCCGAATTTACAGAGTGCTGGAGAGCTCCGGTAAGGTCTGAAACAATGATGCATAATTTAAAAACTAATTGACTTCAATTACTGAAACTCCATGTGGTACTCATGTAGCGCATACATATCAGTCAAAATAATACAACTTGTTTTGATCTATTTAGTTTTAAATCATTTTTGATCAGGTGGAGCCTCTGGAACCCGGGTGAAGCACAACCGCTGATGTGTCACATTTTGCGTCACACTTTAAACATCAGTATATTATATTTTTTGGTGTGAATCAAAATTGATGCATCAGCGCATGTATTCTGCATTTCACCAAGGCTCCAGATTGTTGCATGGTAATAAAGTGTTAACACATAAATAAAACTAAAATATGTTTCATTATTTTATTGATTTAACATAAATAAGTCATAGAAAAATAAAGCCCGAATTTCTAGCGACTCAAGTCAACTTGAAATCTATATTCCAACCGGAACAAGCCGTTTCGTTACATTGTGCGGAAATATATTCTAATGAAAAATATCTACCAAGGATATTGACCCTACGAGTTGGAGTATGGTAATTATAATATAATATTAGATTGAATTATTTGCTCAATTATAAAGTAACTATGTGTGTTATAGGAATAGATGTACACGTTTCTCTCATTTAATAAAAAGTCAATATTGATTTATAATTATATGGATTATGTTGATTTTTGGCAGCGCTGGTTACTATATATCATTATATAAAATCATATATTTGAATTATAAATTGATAGCCCGTTAAAGTAAAGACGCTGTCGTTCCTTTTTGTTTCTCGAGAATACCCTGCGCGTTTTTAGGATGTTGTGCGATAATCTCGAGGTTGTGGCATATTTTCAAGATCCTAAAATCGCGCAGTGCATTCTCGCTTTTAATATTATTATTGAAAACTTTTCATAATTTGATATTTAATTTAAAAGACTATATTTTCACAACAACTCAAACTATATTACCAATATAATACTCTTTACGTGCCTTGCACACTCGAAATTATCGCGCATTTTCAAAGATCCTAAAAACGCGCGGCGCATTCTCGTGATTGTGCAGATCGGCAAATGGCGCGGAACATATACAATAATGTAGTTTCATCATATGTACCAATGCAATCATTGCATTAATAGATAATCATAATCTATTAATGCAACGAAAACAAGTTCATTCTTATATTGCAAGATTGTGAGTAATTCTTACAAAGGTACGAATTTCTCACGTTTTTTAGGTCATTAGCTCAAATAATTGAAGTGCAAAAGAAACTGAAAATAATTAATATTCCTTTACCAGGCAATTTGCGGAACAGCAGTTTTGTTATTCAGCTGAAGAAAATGAAATTTATAAAACTACTCAAAAGAATAATGGCTTGGAATTGGTAAGAACATGGCTATCTCCCAAATGCTGCATGTGGATCTGGTGGAGTACTTTAGACATATTTTGGAGCTGTCGGGTGGGCTGCAACGTGCTCTCAGTTTTTTTTAATCTATTGATATAGTATTTATTTCGAAATTTTGATTGAAAAATATGTCCCTCCAGTAGTGTACATCGAAGACTCATCCAAAAATGACTTTTCGTATACAATGTCAAAGTGAAGAAATTCATCGAAGCTCGGGTAAGCGGTGGGTGTAACTATGACTCTCTTACACCCCACAAAGTCGTACTGTGATTTGTGAGCCTTTTCGTGGCTGGGGGATCTCTAGATTGTAATTAAGGCGTTCGTAGCAATACAATTTTAGTAAAGCAGTAACTTGGGATCGGTGCACGGAAGCGTTGTCAGAAGTGTAATCGAAAGTAAAGTCTTCCCAAACTAATCACAGACGCACCCCCCCCCCCTCCCCTCCCGTCTCGATTTGGTATAATCGTTTGGGGCTCATCTGCCACTGCAGATGGGGCGGGTAATCCTAATCCTGACTATGATAATAACCCAGTGGGTTCCCGTTGTACGGAATGTGATCGTGTCTTCACACTCGTGGCCGAAGCTTCCATATGAGACGTGTCCATGGCCCTCTTCTGGGATCTATCACGCTGCAGCTGAAGCACGCGCAAGCACACGAGGATCGACTCACTGGTCTAACGAAGAGAAGGACACGCTCACAGTGGCTGAAGCCCGTCTCCAGATTTCTTGGGACAACAATTTGAGGGATCAGTGTAAATTCATCACGGGTAAATTCATCACAGTAAATTCATCGCTTGGTAAATTCATCGCATGGTAAATTCTATTAACAATAATCTATTGTTAAGACGCTGAACTTGTATCTTTACTTAATCTTTCAATTTCTATAATTTGATAATCATTTAATCAGACATGATTTCACTCACATTTCACTCACTAAGAGGAAATGCTATTTAAATTTATGGTCATGTTATTCTCACTAGGAGCTCGAATATAATTATAAACGAATAGCTTTGATGTAAGCCGCTAATTTAACTTGTAACTTCAGAACATAACTTTATAACTTGTAACCCAGAGCTATAACTTGTAACTCAGAATATAACTTTATAATTTGTACTAAGTTATATAACTCCATGAACTTTGTAAATCAGTTATACAACTTAGAAATATTGAATTCATTTTCTATAGATAGAATTGAAATTAATACTTAATTAATTTGAAAGGAATTAAGTAAGTATTTCAATTATTCTAATTGAAATACTTAACTAATAGTTAGGAACTTGTAACATTTCTGATCATGTATTGGGTTAAACAGGACTCTGAAATAGTATGCTTAAATTTGGATGTTTATTAGCAAATCAGGTTTCACTAAAATGAACTATTAGTAAATCTGTTCGATCTATATGTTAATCGTATAGAAAGCCATTACCACTAGCGTGTTAAATTTGAATAATGCATTGTGTGTTATTTCTATCTGCAGTGAGTAGAAAAACATCTTTGAAAAGTACTATCAGTACCTTAACAGAAGTTTATTCACTCACTGGAAGGTTGGACCCTCCAGTTCACCCTTTAAATACCATTGGCACCTAACTAAAGTGTTCATAGTTCGCGATAGTCTCTTGAAGACTGGTTGGTCGGACCAATTCCGGTCGGACTTGTCCATCGACGGGTTCCGTGAGTTGGCTACTCAAAACACTTGTTTATTTAAACCCTTAAGTTTACTCAACCGCTAGTTTATTTAAAACTTATGTTGTGTTTATTTAAAGACTTGTGCCTAAGTCTTAGAACTCTGTACTATTCGAACTTTAATATAAGTACACTCATGTAACTTTTCCTTTAGTTTAATTTACTTCTTAAAAACTTTTACCGTTTATTCATTTGTCAGTTTATTAGAATTCAATCAATTACCTCCAAGTCTCTCCAAGTTAAGATAATACAAATAATTGTTTACGAACCTGGAGACTTATTTTGCTCTATGGGATAAGTTTATTAACAAGCCTCACCTACCTAGAAAATAGGTGATAATCAACTATCAGTCCCATATGAAAAGGGCAATTTAATAAATTCATCGCATGGTAAATTCATCGCATAATAAATCATCGATGACATATAAAAGGAAGGTAGATAATACAAAAAATAGAGAGGTAAATAAAAAATGATTTTCTTATAAAGACATTGAAACTTTACAAACAATATGGTGCACCGACAATTGGGCCCAGGAAAATTGGTCCCCAGAACAATTGGGCCCACGACAATTGGGCTCCAAAACAATTGAACCCAGAAAAAAATGAACAGAAGACACAATAAAGAAGTGTTACTTTTTTATTACTAGGGTAGTGACAATACTATCTTTGAAATATGTTTGATATTCGCTAAAAATATGTTTGTAATTTTTTAATTCGTTTGATCTACTTGGTAAGGTGTATATGAGAGAGCTCGTAATCTCATGTTTCGGTGTAATGAAAATCTTTGAAGTATTTAAATAATTTTTATTAAAATTGAAGAGTTGTAGGGATAAAATGAGATTGTGAAAATACCTTTTGTAATACTAATTCATGAAACTCTTTTATATTGAACAGTGAACAGGTTTCAACAAATTCACATTAACTTTAATTTGACTTCTATGTTCCAATAATTTCAGCATGTCTTGGGAGGACCACGGCCTTTTTTAAATATCCACATTCTTATTTTCTATTGTCTCTTCATCCAAAATAGCTACATTTTTATTTGCTATTGGCTACATCCTAACTCATTCACTATAGACTGGTACTGTAACTAGGAAATATGTTGCTTACATGACCCACCTCAGAACAGAAAATTATAGTAATTTAAAAGAATACAAACCATTTATTCATGAAATGAATATGTTCTAAGATATATATTTTTCATAACAAGAATGTTGTTTTCATATTAGGAATATTCTATAGTTTAATTATACTCAAGACTACATTTTTATACCAAACGCATATTGTTACATCCCTAGTTATTACGGTAGCAATGGTCTTAAATTAAGTTAATTGGGCAAATACTATATTGGTCCTTGGGCCCAATTGTGCGGGGTGCAATTGACGTGGGGCCTAATATTGTCCTGGGCCTAATTGTCTTGTGCCCAATTCTCGTGGCTCAATTGTAAACAAACCGTTAATATTAAAGATTAAATTC
Organism: Caprella mutica; assembly: GCA_947561585.1. Taxonomy (NCBI): domain Eukaryota; kingdom Metazoa; phylum Arthropoda; class Malacostraca; order Amphipoda; family Caprellidae; genus Caprella; species Caprella mutica. The sequence continues at coordinate 68,583 of CANNZV010002151.1, read as the reverse complement.
TACCGTTACAACTGCACAAAAAATATATCTAAACTACTTTTAAAAAGATAAATTGTAATTAATACCTCTCAATTAATTAGAAATCCTGGTTCCCATTTACGGAGGCAATTATGCTTTGCTGATCATATTTTCTAAGAGGTGTAGCATTTACAGTTATGTTGTTCTTCAAACTATGAGTAGCTACCCAAATACGTAATTTGAGAGATAATAAAAATTTAAATTAAAGAAAAATATGCATGACTATAAAATAATAAATTAATGCAACCTATTAAATATTTCAAATTAAATATTAATTGAATGATATACATGCAAAAATTATATGACATTCTATTACTAAAATCCAATCATTTAAAATAAACTAACATCACAGATTTCGTACAAACAAGTTACCCTAATCCAGCGAAAACAAAGTGAGGTCGGCGCGATAATTTGCAAAAAGTATATTTAAGTTTATCAATTTAATTTTATAATGTACCATGCGATGAATTTACCGGCGATAAATTTACCGGATACCCAATTTGAAGGATCAGTAGTTGGGAGAACGTTACACGGATGAGTGAAGTGCATACCCCAATTTTGTCTAGCTTGTTGAATCTCTTCTCCTGTTTTTTGGAAAAGGCATATAATTATTACATTTCGAGACGATTTTCTCCGATACTTCTTGGATAACCCGGTTAAAAGTTCCTTGGTTAACGGACATTTTCTCACCCTCGTTTATCTGAAAACCCGGGTCTCTTACATACCGAATAAAACACTCTAGTTTTTGCTTTTTATTAGGGAACTATTTAGGGAATGACCTCTTGATTAGTCTCTATCGACCTGAAAAAGTTTTTGCCTTAGTAATAACATGGTCTTCAGTAAAATACACACGGTCGTTCCTGACGTTGTGAAGAAGACCAAACAGATCCATGGCAAACAAATCAATACAGCAAATTAAACTGAAAATAAAACTAAATGTGATCTTGTAGGCAGTCTTGAGGACACTCAAAATATTGAAGTACGAATTACACTTTTCGCAAGTTTTAGCATTCCAAACCGTAGTGTGGAAATGGACACTATGAGAAGTAGTGTGGAGGTGAGCACTTCAAGTTAAAGTGCCCGATTTAGCATATGGGCCTTTGTATGTCTACCCGTGACGGGTGTAGGTCATAAGCCCCCCGGTCACGAGCCCCATCCTGTTTTTAAATCCTTATTTACCTATATTATTTAATCCTTATTGACACTATTGTAGTTCATTATTGATAAGACATAAAATATATGTATATCGGGGGGCGGCACGTAAAGTAAAGCGAAAATGGCAATTGAATTTCAAAGTTGAATATATAGATATAATTCAGGTGTGTTTTTATTGTTCATTTCCTTTACTTATCTATAAAAAATAGGGTCTTGAACATATGCTACCTAGGAGCCTAAAGTAGGGATCGTTAACTGCTAAATTGTAGTTCCTATGAATAACAATTAAGAAAAAAATAATGGAAATACAATTTAACCAATGCTTAGTTAGTAATTGATAAAAACTAGATTCGATGAGCTGATTACCATACCCGTTATGTTACTGTACCCTGCGTGTCATCATCATCACATCTCACTCGCCAGCTAACAGCGAGTAAACTAACCTCGTGTAAACGAGACTTTTAATTATTTTGAGGGACAAAAGTACTAGCATGTGTACAGTAAATGTTAAATCATTTTTTTTAAATCATGTGCAATTGTAAAATATGATGTTTATTACATTAACAATTTTAGTCACTGTTTTTGCATTTTTTTCTCATTTGACCGTGACTTGGACATTGTTTATGGGTCCGGCAGTGAAGGTATGCGTTCTACGAGTGCCCGTACTAGTTTTTATATGTTATTACTAATTTGTTTTATGAACTTTAATTTATTTATATTGTCTTGTAATATATTTTTTTCTAGTAATGCTTTATTTAAAAAAATGTGGATATCTTATTTTTAATATGAAAGCATTAAATTTAAATGAAAAAAATGTAGGTTTGGAAAAGACCGGAATTGCTCAATTCAATTTGATGTTTTTATAGATTCGGAGGTTCGCGGACAAATGTTCGGAATAAATATTCTAACTGACATTTAGGAAATAAGTCTTCTAGAGAGTGGATGGATGTTTGTAAATTGTTGGCGGCGGTCTCGTGTTTGGATGAAGAGAATTGATATAGGTCTGTATGAGGCTAGTTCCGTGGGGGGGGTTTGTTGGACTTCAGGATCCGGATGATTTCCAGGTGTTGGGTATACTATTGAAGATGTCTGTGAAGGCTCTGATGGCAAGTGGGACTAGATGTTTGTTTGATATGCCATCAGGACCTGTTCTTGGAAACCCGGATGGACTCAGTGACCATTGCCGGCGTGAAGGGGGGTGTGAGGAGCTTCTGAGTTCATGTTTTGTGCAACCAACGCAGTATAATCCTATCGGGAAACGGACTATTCCCCGCCTATTTAAAAAAAAATTAAACTCTGGAAGACAATTTAATAAATAGATTTTTTAATTAGTTTTTGGAAGATATCGTTTTGATTGAAATTGAAATTGCCGTGAAATTTGTAAATCAAAGTGCCGTCGTATCTAATCCAGATTTTGGATTTTTTTTAACATTGTTGCATGGAAATTTGTCATTTACCAACTCCTTGAACCGAACCCTTTTTGTAATTACTCTTTTGATAATTAGTTTACATTGGAGATTTTTAGAGAACATGTACGACTTTATATCTAAATCGTCCTCAAATCTGACTACTTGAAAAGTCTTGATTCAAGGATTTTTACACTCTAACTTATGTATTTTCATAATAATGGTTAATCCATTGTTAAGTTCTATAAGGTATAAATATTAATTCTGCATGATAAAAAAGAGGCCAATATTGAGTGTAATAAAAATCTATAGTAGGGTTATTAATTCTGCAGTATATTAATATCAAATTAATATACTACAATTAACTTTAATACTGTTCTGGAAAAATATATATTTTAACGAGAAGTTGCCGCCCCCCTGTGATGGTTCCCCCTGTGGGTTATCTCATCAACTGTGAAACCTTATAACGGTCCACGATATGGGTTACGTGTGATTAGAATCTTACTCTGTTTCTTATCTTTCAGATTCCTTTTTCTCAATATGTCTCTTTCTACTAAATACTCATGGTCCCATGCCCTAGAACCACCTTGCCAATATGGTTCCGACCTCAGGCCTCTGGTCCACGCTTAACTGTATTTAGGATAATAACGAGTATGAATAACACTTTAAAGAGAATATATTCGATTGTCAAGCAAATGTAAATGCACTGTTTCACTTCACTAAAACACTCACAAGTAATGGTCTCACTAACTAAGACTTGAGATAAGATGTGTATCTCATGCGAGCCAATTGGTAACTGACTTTGAATGTTACTTACACACAATCATATAGGTTCGTGATAGCAGTTATGCATACACAACTGATGTGTTTGCATCACCACATCGCTCCCCCCTTCCGAAAATTTCAAAGTTACAATTCACATTTTTCCAAAACTGCCAGCTGGTCTGTCTACCCATTGTTACTCTATATTTAACAATGTTCAGACGTGCACTCTGTTAGTGGAAAGATGTGTTTTGGATCTCTTGAAATTTCTCGAACCGGCTATAAATATATTATTAGCAAATTGAAATATATGAGTTTAATTCATTCTAGAAATATTTCTGACTAAAGTGCATTCATCAAATTTATCTTACCTATACAATCTTAATTTTGCTTTAACAATATTTTTATTTATTCCTAAATATTCTAAATTATTCCTACCTACTATGTCTCAATTCAAAATGAATAATTTTTTCATTTTATAAATGTAAAAACTTGCCTAATCTATTTGAGATCTCACCTCGCCCCTTCTAATATTTAGAATATTATTCTAAATATTATCAGAGTCCTTGATCACTCCAATACATTACACAAATTTGTTACTTCATTTACATTTAAAAAATAAATTTATAATCCAAAAAATTTTTTTATTATAAAAATATATTTTATTTAACTTAGTTATGTTTTATTTTAATAAAATTCCTACTTTATTGATAAAAATAATTATTCATTATAATTTATCATATGTTATGATATCGTATTTTATGACTTTTTAATAAATTTATATTCTTTTTTATGAATTTTGATCATCTTTATCAAATTTTGAGACAGTCTTAATCCTTAAATATAAACATTAAAATTAACACCGAAAAAAAATTAAACTTAAAATTAAATTCAATTGAAACGATTATTGTTAATTTTCACTTAAAATTACCCAAACTTAAAATTAAAAACTTAAAATAATGGTCTAATTTAATTTGACTTTTATTTTTTCTTTAAAAAAAAATTTCTTAAATGCTGCTCGACCTTTTAATAATTATTTTGCTTTTTGTTTTTTATGAGGCATTATAATAAAATTTGTCGCCTGAATGTTGATTGCCTGATCATTGAAGTAATTTACCGTTCCAATTAGTTCCCCTGTTCTAAAGGGGTCCCTCTTTTAATTTGATTAAAGGCTTCCGTCGCCATTTTTGACTTCAAACTTCGTATTTCGTACATCTTCATGTCCTCGTCGGACTTAACCCTCTTGGAGTGGGTGTACCCGCATACCAAAATTATTACCACTAACAGTGTTAGGATTAAAACCAAAACATCGCTAAATACATCCGGGATCAGGTCATATTGTGTTGTCCCCATGGAATTAATAGCAGCCTCTAAATGAGCCTTATTCATTGAAGTCGACTTCTGGATCAGCTCCACCACCGAGTTCAAATCAAAGTTACTCTGCGTCTGGCCCATTCTATCAGCTGTTCTTTCTCACGACCTTGAAATATATGTCAGTGTGTCAACCGGCTGTGAGTGGCTGAGAGTCAGTCACTGGCTGTATATGGCTGAGAGTCAGTCACTGGCTGTGTACGGCTGAGAACACAGTTTATAGAAGGGTAGTTAGGACAACGCTATAATATAAATTTCGGAGCTGTGAGGCAGTGACGTCATTCAAGATGGCGGATGTTTCTACCAATCATGGAGCTCAGACAACTGAGCGCCAAATTCTGAAACAAAAATGTAAACAAAGTGTGATGTAAACTTTGATAGATTGTCCGAAAAGCTAATCAACTTCATAATTCTTGATCAACTATTAATAAAATTATACAATATGATATTATTATTCTATAATGGTGCCTAGAATATAAATATGCAATTTTTAAACCGTAATTATAAAGATAAACAACCTAAGATACCTAGGTAATCATGCTAATGGACACTTGCCTAATAAGATCTTTCCAATTTCATCAACATGACTTCAAATTTAAATCTTAGATTACTGTATGTGTTGGAAATTTGAGAAAATTGAATGAAAAAGATAATAACTTAGGTTGCTACTACTTATTTGTGAACAATGAAAAGTGATTTCACTAGAATTTTGTCTCTAGACTCCACAGTCTCCACATACCTAGGAAGAATTTGAATAAGGAAGCATTTCCATCTGTTGGTGAGTACCTATTATAGCCTTATAGGTAAACTACTAAACTAGACGACGTAGGCGTCGCCATCACCGGCATCACGTAGTGAGGCTAAGTGAGCAGTCGATTTAGCCTAGGGGCTAGCCGGCAAGGTCTAGTAGTAGGTAGCAACGCTACCTAGTCCTAATCGGCTGACCGCTGACGCTACCGTAGCGTCAGCGGTCAGCCGATTAGGTAGGTAAATTGCGGCACTCAAACCAACTGCAGCCACTAACCTCAGTACACTAAAATCTATGATGGCTTTGATTTTGAAGCACTCTGGAAATAAACAAAATCTAGAACGCATTGAGTTTCAACTCAATATAAATTAGTTTAAGAATGTTTTTGAGAGTGAGACATTCTTAACAAGTTAACAGATTACAGTGCCGCAATTAGAAATTAAAGGACCGCAATTAGAAATTAAAGGACCGCAATTTACCTGAAGGCTGTGTGACCCTACTGTCTAGCCAGTCTTTATTTCATGGTAAATTCCATTATTCCACCAACATGTCCAGATTGTATCATTGTACCTATATATGATAGTAAATTCCAATGATTTGTCAACAGATATTCAATTTCTCTAATAAATTTAGCTATTAATTCCTATATTACCATTAATTTTTGGAGAGGAAACTGGTAAAATGTTGGAGGACTAGACAAATTGATGAAAAATGTTAGCAGATATTTCTCAGATTTTTGAAAAAGTCAGATGAGTTCAGTGCACCAAATACAAAGTTACAAACTGGCAAGTGGCAACATGTTGATAAAAAAATTTCCCCTGTGAAAATAATATTCTGCTTTGTCAAAGTTTGTGGATTTTTAGCTATTTATTCCTATGTTACCATTAATTTTCCGCCTTTTCGGTGGATAAATTGGGAAAATGTTGGTGGATCGGCCAAATTAATGAAAATTTATGATGGATTTCTTCAGCTTTTTGAAAAAGTCAGTGGGATTTTGTGCACCAAATACAGACTGGGTCTAGCTAAATGAATTTTTCAATTTGAAGCCTATAGTATTTTGGTTGATATATTTGCACCATATGATCATACAAAGTACAAACCAGGTAATACAGTGTGTCCTTACTTACTAGCCAATATATTGGTGAGGCAATTTGAAATGAATGTCTCTACAGACCCAGGATTTTCTTACAGAAAATGGGATTTAGGCGCAGCAAATAACATGGAAACATAGGAATGAAATAGCCAAATATTTCTTGATTGCATGAATAATCCACAAATCCAGCTTCTGAGACTGGTTTGCAAGTTTGTGATTGTAAATTTGAGCCTCAAGTCCTTTAACATCCAAGTTATTTTATAAGGGTAGAAAGTTCTTTTTAGTTTTATCACTATTTATTTGTTTATTACTCATTTATTAGAACCTCATCAGTCTCAGACAACTTAGTAAATTGTAAAATTACTAATATTAGTATGTCTCTTAAACTCCAGTTATCCTCAAAGAAGCTAAATTTCCTCAAAATTCTTTCCTAAATAATATTGTAGCATAGCCAGACTGCAAAATATGGAACATTTTTCTTCTAAGACTCTCTGCAACAAAATACAAATCTGAGGCTCTGAGCCCTATTTTATAAATTTCATATCTCTGCAGGAGATCTTGAATTAATTCCTATGTAACCATTGATTTAGCTGCGGGAGATTTTGAATTCATTCCTATGTAACCCATGTAATAAATAAAGCATCACCAAACTTGCCATTTTAATGGTGAGTTTATGACAGTTATTTTGATCTATGTATGCTACAATGTTATTTTGGAGAGAATTTATGATGCCTAATTTCATCATTTTGATAAATTAAAATTAAAGAGAAATTTAGTTTCTTTTGGAGAGATAAATGGAGAGTTTATGAGCCATACTATTTTTGTTGGAATGTAACCATTAATTTAGCATAATTTACCATTAAAATCCATCAGAATTGTCAATAAATTCGTTAATCGACCAATTTTTTTCTCTATTTAGCCACCAATTCACCAAAAACTCGATGAAATTTAGGAATAAATAGCTAGCTAGAAAATCACAAACGTTGCTAGAATATTATTATTTTCAAAGGGAGAAAAAATCCACCGATATGTCTGTGCTTTTATAATCTTACAGAGTTTAACTATTTTGTTTAATTTGTCAAATTAATTACTTCCTACTTTCAAACAGGAACTCCAGTCAGTAAGTCTAAATTCAGAAAATTATTTGATTCTGACCAAATTTCATCTGAGAAGAGCTGGTTGCTACCTCCCTCATTGGAAATTTTGAAGCAGCGCAAGAAGAAAATGACCATATGATTCATCTTCTGAACAACGTAAGTATATCACCATATAGCTTCATCTCATTATTGCTTTGATTGCACTGACTATTAGTAGGTGAAACAATTCATGAATTCACTAATTGCTCCTTATTAGTCTTTTTTATAGACTTTTTATGTAGTCTTTTTTGTAGACTTTTTATGTAGTCTTTTTCATAAATATTTGAAGCTAACAATTTATGGATGTTAAACTCTAACTGTAATTAATATTTTATGAAAATTTTCATAGGACCCCTCGCCTGAACTAGAATCGGAGGAAATGGGCTTTCTAGAAAGTGAAGTTAAAGCTGCCTGCAGTGACCTATTCACGGTCACCAATAACACCAGTTGGAGGCTTCTTCCATTCCATCGCATCTGAAAATGCTTGCAGCTACTTTTACAGAATAAATTGTCATAAAAATTGAAAAATATCACAGCAAGAATCTCGAATCAAAACTGGCTGATTGTGAAACATGCAGCAGTATTTTAATCTCCCCTGATCTGAATATAGATTCATCCTAGGGATTAAAATATTGCTGCCCATCATTTATATCCTTATTAAGGAATTTCTTCTCATTATTTCTTAAATAAGAACTGCTATTTTAGAATTTACTAAATAACTATCAGAATTGAAGTACAATTAATATTGTATGCTCCCTCAACTATGCTGTGATCAAATGAACAAATATTTAGTTAAGTTTTATGTCTTAGAACGTGGAATCAGAAGCTTAGACATGTAAATGAAAAGAATATATTAATGATAATAACTAATAATTAAATTTGTCCATTAAGTTTCCAATGACCATTTGAAAGTATATTCAAATAAGCGGGATAGTTTTAATTTTTCATTTTGATTGAATAGAGTTAACAATTAAAACTATTCTGCTTCAATGAATTTTAATTTTTTTTTCTATTATTAATTTTGTTTCTGGATCACTGGACGATTCATTTTGCAGCTGAAAAATTATGCTTTAATCTATAAATTTTGAAATTGTATCCATTGTATCCTATTAAAATGGATACAATTTATTCTATATAGCGACATGAACTAGTTTAGTAGTTTCATTTTTTTTCATACTCGTATAAATACTGTTATTATTAAAGTTATTTATGTGTGGAATGAATTATGTCTGTCAATGACCAGTAAATGGTTCAGACTTCAGTTACTATCAGCTCTTCATTTTCCTCTTCCATCCGTGAGTGAAGCCACCGGTGCTTGTTTCCCTTTTCATTACATTCCTTGGTAAGTGATGGAGTAGCTTTTCTTCATCCATGAGCATTGTCACTGAAAGTGGTAGGTGACTTTGTTCATTGAGCCACTTTCTTTTCTGACTGCTTCTTCCAGTCCCTTGTATTTAATTCACTCATTTTCCTGTTGGATATTTGTTCTAGGTAGCCAAAGGAGACCCTATAAACATCGGTCTGTCGATTCGATAGAACAATCCATCGATTTGATATCCCAGAAATCTAATCGATATACGTTGTTTATAGGGGAGACTTAAATCAACCACTAAAATTCGAGTTTTTTTTTTCATTTTTTCAGACCTTAAATGAACTATAATACTATTGTATGATTATATTGTGTTTGTGATACAGCTCTTTTTTTAAATGATTGTTCCTATACTTTAAAGAATTCAAAATTTAGTAGAAAATAGTAATGGAAATGTCAGTTTTGTTGATTCGCAATAGTCTGTGGTAACCTGTGATAAGTTCTAAATATGGATTATAAATATTTATCTATTTAATGCTGAAAGCTAAACCATAATAATATTCGGGGTATAAATGATCCATCCAATAAAATCTGTGAATATAATTACTATCCTTTAAAAATAATACCTAAATATGTTTTTATATCAAGTTCAATATAGTCTATCCGTATGAATATAAATAATATTTTTAGCTTAAATTTTTTAATATAACCATCTTACATGCATAGTAATCTAGTATCAGGCTCAATAAGCTGAAATTGCTTTTTAAAGAATTGGTTTCTAGTGCTGTAAGCTACTAACTAAAAATGCTTAAATAAGAGTTTATTATATGATCAGAGTGCTCTAAGTAACTGAATTTCACGTAAATAATCTATAATGGTAATTAATAACCTCATTATGAAAAGAAAATAATCGAATTAACCAAATAATTAAATTTGTTCAAGTATGCTATTTTGATTTTTTAGCTAAGGCATCGCGCGACAAAAACAATACTTGGCAACTGCCTGTTACGTCACTGGGTCCATGCTATTTTCACCCGAATTTGTACCCGTAGACTTGTCCTAACTACCTTATTCTATGAACTGTGGCTGAGAAGCTGTCAACGGCTGTGTCCGCTGCCTCCGTGTACACTGAAATCAAAACGATACTGTTAGTTCATGGCCCCTGGTCTTTTTTTTAGTAATTTTATCAGTTATCAGTCTCATTGTGAATTAATTATTTTTGATTTTAAATTATTTCAGTCTTTCATCATAATTTTGAATATATATATATATATATTTTTTTTTCTTAATTTTCATTCTGATTTCAAACAATTTAACTGCTACATTTCTTTAGCATTTTGACAAAGTATAATTCATCTTATTCGTTACACTAAACATATAAACACAAAATTTAAAATTAACATGCATACAAAAAAAATTAATCATCTTAAAATTATTATATGAAATTTTATATTAATAAAATTCATAATTCATCCCATCAACTTAAATTAAATACATACAATTATTTTACATGTACAATAATTCTCTTACTGAGCAAAGTAAATATTTTATTTTGAACAATGAGCTGCATGGTGTGTGTTTGTGACTTGCGTAAGCAAAAAAATGTAAACATTTCTCTGAATCTTTGCATGTAACAGAGTTATATGTCACGTGTTCCTGTACTACATGTTATATGTTACCTCAAGTTACCTCATGTTACTTCGTGTTATGTGTTCCTTTTTTGGGCTACCTATATGATGTTTATATTCAAATTGCATATAATTTGATTTCCTGTTTAATGATGGTAATGAAATTACTTAATTAATTGGTTGTGAAATTTTCTAACTTAGTTAGGTAATTTATGTTACTTGTTATTGTTTGATGTCCTATTTTTATTATGGCTTTATTTTTTTTATTTGTAATACTGTACCTGGTCCTATCCAATTTAATTGTAATTTATGTGTTTTCTGATGATTTCTAATTAATACTCGATCACCTATCTGTATAATTTTGTCTTTTCGTGTCCTATTGTGGTAAATTATGCGTTTGTTTGATTGATTAATTATGTTAGCCCTAATCTGATCTTGAATAAATATAGCTTGTCTGGCCTTAATTTTGACTATTGATTCTGATGTATCTAAATTGTAAATTTTATCCAAATTTTCTGCTTGTATATTTGGCGAAGTATCTCTACTTACATGGCAAATGAAGGAGTATCTTTCAAGGACATATTAACCTGATTGTTGATTGTGTTTTGGACAATATCGAGAAACGTGTCACAATTATCGTGATTTACTGTAGCTACATAGAATCTTAATAGTTTGTTTATTCTTTGGTTATTGCGTTCACAAATTACATTGGAATATGCTGAGTATGGTAGTACCTCACACTTATATATCTGATGTATTTCACTGAAAGTTCTAATTGCGTTAGACTTAAATTCTTTCGCACAATCTGACATTAGCGTTTTGGGATATCCACAACGGCTAAAATGTTTTACTTAGACAATCAAGTACTGTGTTAGTTGATTTGTCAGCTACTGCGTGTAATTCGTTATATCGTGTCAACATACATGTTATTGATAAAATGTACTTGTTGTTCGTGTCAGTTGTAATAAAAGGTCCTATGAAATCAAATGAAACTGTTTCAAATGGTGTGTTAGCTACTGGGGCAGACAATAATTTAATAAAAGATTCTATGACCGATCTTTCTTGAAAATGATAGTATTTTAGTCGAAATTTAAATAGCGTATGAGGTAAACCACAATGAGTGTTAAAATGTATTGAATTAATTACTAAATTGATCATTTCATTTGGTATAACATAATTAACAATACTGGCTGCCCTAGTATCTATTTTCCTATGTCGATATAATATTCCGTCTCTAATATGAAAAACTCAGCTATGTTTTTAGATGTTCCTATTTTTTTCTATTTAATATGTCCATTATTTCCTTACAAGCAAAGTCGTTTGACTGTGCAGTCTTTAGTCTGTTTAAAGTCCATGTTATGTCTTCGTGTTTAGGTATGTAATTCAGAAATGTTTTTTCTTTGCTGATTTTATACAATTTAGATGGATCTGATTATTGTTCATTTTCTGAGTCTGTTTCTGATTCACTGTCATTGTTGTTAATTATTTGTGGTACATTTAGCTTAGCCCTCGATCTTGTGGTTGCTATAAAACTTTCAATTGAGCTAAAACTTTCATTAGATGGTGTTAAAAGTTCGCATTCATCTATTGTTTCTTCTGTTAAAGGAGTTAATCTACTAAGAGTATCTGCTACCACATTACGTTTACCCTCAAAATACCTCACCGAGCAATCATATGTGCTAGCTTCGATTGCCCACCTGGCCATTGCCGAATCTAATGGAAGTTTATTACCAAAAAATGCGCACAAGGGTTTGTGGTCAGTTAAAATGGTAATAGGATACCCTAGACATAGATATTGAAATTCCTTTAATGCTAGATGGATTGCAAGAAACTCTTGTTTCGTTACGGAATACCTTTTCTGAGTAGAATTTAATGATTTACTGAAATAGGCTATGGGTCTTAATGTTTTGCTTCTGGTCGAATCTGGTTGTAGCAGTGCTGCGCCAACTCCGACACTTGAGCTGTCAGTAAATAAATAAAATGGTCTGGAATAATTTGGATGAGCTAAAACCTTATCTGATGTCAAAATATTTTTGAGACTAGTGAAGCTAGCCTCACATTCGTCAGTCCAGTCAAATTTAGTGTCCTTCCTTAATAGTCTATATAATGGTTCGGCCTTCTGACTAAATTTAGGGACGAACTTACGAAAGTAGTTCGCAAGCCCTAAAAATCGCTGAAGTTTCTTTACATCTGTTGGTCTAGATGCTTCTCTAAGTTTTTCGTTTTGGATGCACCGTATGCCCTCAGTCGTGATTCGATGTCCGAGAAAGTTGATTTCGTGTTTAAAGAATTCACACTTCTCTAATTTTAATCTCAAATGAGCGTCACGTAAACTCATCAGCACTTGGCTTATATCATTTAAATGTTGTTCATATGATCGACTAAAAATTAGGATATCATCAATAAATACGAAACATAGTTTCCCTAATACTTTATTTAACGCTTTTGTCATAATTACTTGAAATACTTTTGGACTATTGACATACCCAAAGGGTAACTTGCGGAACTGCCATTTTTTACCATTTACCGCAAATGCTGTAAGTTTTTTAGATTCTTCGGAGATTTTCACTTGGTGAAAAGCGCTCCTTAGATCTAAACTTGAGAATACCTTAGACCCTCCTAATGATCCTAACATGTCGTCTACTCTAGGTAATGGAAACCCTTGTATGTGTACACATTTATTTAGAGATCTGAAATCTATTACGGGACGTATTTCCCCATTCTTTTTATGAACCACGATAACGGGGAAATTGAATTCGGACATTGAAGGTTCAATAGTTCCTTCTCCTAACATTGATTTATTAACTTCTTCAAGTTGTTCTTGAAATTTATGTGGTATTCTATACGGTATTTTATTGATAACTATATTAGGGTCCCTCAGTTTTATTCTATGTGTACAGATACTAGTGGTCTCGATAGGTTCGTCTTTAAGAGTAATTACGTCTCTAAAGTTATTTAGTAACTGCGTCGTTTTGTCTTCATACTCTGACATTCCACATGATATGTCAGCATTAACTAACCTTCTCAGTGCTGATGGCACTGTCTGAGAATTGTTTTCTTCATCATCACTTCTTACTGTAATATCACTGCTTCTATCAGCACTTCCGTCACGTGATATTTTACACTTTATCTCTCGGTTGCCATGCACTGAAACTAATGGCTCTCCATTATTTCCAACTGCATGTACCATTGACTTTTCATAAATTAAATCAGGGGTAACGTTTCGTTCAAATGGCTTTGTTTTTTCGTCACTCAACACGTTTCCTAATCTAGATTTACGAGTCCTATTATTTAAACACTCCGATATAGTCGCTATATTAACTTCGACTTGCTCTTCGTAGGTTTCGAGTGTTCCTATTATTTGATTTTCGTTTAATACGATATCACTATTAGTCGGATTCATTACGAAAACTGGGCAAATTGACACTTGGTCCCCCTCTTTTTTAATGTCTTCGATTTTTATTAGTGTTTCGGCTACCACTAAACCCGAACTGAAACTTCTTTTAGCTACGATATAACATCCTGCTTCGTTATTCTTAACGAAACCATAAATGATTTTTATGGTATTTGCCTCAACGACTTGACTACTTGTATGAACATTACCGTTCTTCTTGCGTATTTTATTTTTTCTTCTAGGCTTTGTTTTTATCTCGGACTTCATAACCTCTGCTTGCCCTTTCTGTTTTAATTGAGGTTTAACCCTTACCTTCGCAATGCTACTGTGGCTGTTTGTTCGTTCGTTTATTTCTCTTATTAAAGTTCTTCTCTTTGACCTATTAGAAATGAGAACTAACTCTGCTATTAAACAATCCGTGCTTAATAGTTCTTTAGTAGCTATTTTACGTTTTTCCATAAACGGAATTTTTTCTTCACCTAACTTCAAAATATTTTTATCAAGATCAATTTGCGCATTCATTAACACGTCCCTTCCTAATATCATGTCGTATGGGAAGCTGGTGTTGTCGATTAGTAAAGCGTTTACTCTTTTTTTATTTGACTTGGATGACAATACTAAATTTATTTCACCTTTTACTTCGGAACGTCCGTTTATGCCTTTAATAGTTACGTCCGATTTCATTATTTCTTCGTTACTCGCAATGTATTTAAAGTTACGACTGTTTAATATCTTTCGCTCACTACCTGAATCTATTGAAGCCTCCCAATCAAATTCTTTACTATGTAAAATTATCGTTGGCTTAGAAGTCCCTTTTATCGTATAATGACAGTCCGCCAATCCGCTTAATTCATCTTTATTTTTTACGAACTGAGCTGTAATATACGTCTCGCTTGTTTTTTTCTCCTCATCGCTTAAGTCTACTTCTTTTAATAAATCGAACTTATTTTTACATTCGCATTGATTTCTTGCATTGAGTGACGAATTAAGTTCACCATTGAATTTAACGTACACAGGATCTAGTTTATTCATGTTTAATTCACATGTGTGCACGGAGTTACCAAAAGAATTCGCATTTGTCTTTGTTAAATGTTTAATTAAATTAACCCTACCATGTTGTTTACTAACTTTATTTGTTGTATTTATTTCAGTGTTCGTATTTACATTTTTTTTTGAAAATCCTTGACCTGACCTCGATTAAAAGGTTGTTGAGTACGGCAATATCTTCCTAAATGGCCTAGATTATTACACCTATAGCACCTAATTGTATCACTATTCTGCTGTGGTGTGTAGGTATTTGTGTTTGTTACATTTGTTCTTCCTTGATGGTTGTATCTGTATCTACTTCTGCGTGCATATCTACCGGGTGTACCTCTGTCTCTAACATCAAATGCGTAATATGCCTCTGTTTCTTCCTGCATATCATCGTGATAATTACCTTGATTCTCACTTACTCTTTGATCAGTATTTTCTATCACAAAAGCTTCTGTGTCATTGAAATTTTTTTGGGGATTAGGATTTTTTTGTCATGTGGCAAAGATCTTATTTTCTTTGTTGTAGCGGACAGTAAATTAGCTGTTGATTTGAACGGTCCTTCTATTACTCCCTTGACAATACTGGGGTTGATCTGTGGTCCCAATATCGTTAAATACATTGCTGTATTCATTAGATCTTTTGCGTGCTTCTTCAATCTGTTGTTGGAAGCCGCATCACTTTCAGTTGCCGTTCTTACAGGAAATTGCGCGTTCATTGTGGCTTCATTCAATATATACTCGGTGACTTCCCCTATTTTTTCCAATGTACTTAATATATCACTGGCAGCTGTAGTTTCATCTTTCAATTTATTAGTGTATAATTCGTGACATACACTGTAGATGTCCTTGCTGTCTTTCTGCACATATATATCTTCTAATACCGTGCATATTTCTTCGTAGGTGCTATCTTTAAATGTTTTTTCCGTTAACAACGTTATTAACAGTAATTTGAAAATCTCCCAGCTTGCAGTCAGCGCTTCTGAGAAGGATTTTTTTCTTTTCGGCATCGTCTTTGTCCCCTAAACTGGATATATGGTTATTTAATAGACTCAAATGTTGCTTAAATGTGGTTTTTTCCTCGAAAGCTGGGATCTTCTGGCCTCCTTCTTCCTCTGAATATCGGCAACGAATCAGAATTAATGATTGTTGTACTTCTGCTTTTAATTATTTCTTGGAGTTGAGCTTGTGTCAATTCAACCGACATTGTATCTGTATTTTTATCTATCCTATTTATATTCTGTTGCTGTGTAACTGATTTTTTTGGGGGTGTCATATTCTGTTTACTTTTCTTAATTCGTGGTTTCGTCTTTCTTCCAGACCTTAGTTCAACAGAGTCTGGATTAACTACTTCGTCCTCCGAACTTGGCATATGTTCTCATTCCTAATTAAATGTTAGTGTGTAGAAATAGAGCAAAATTTGTTAAATCAATAATATTTTAAAATTAAATATTAATACCAGTCAATAATAATCAAAAATCAATAATATTATAAAGCTGAAAGAAATGCATGAACAATGTACATCCTATAATTATAATTGCTGCAATAAAGATTAATTAATTTCTTCTAACTAACCTTTTACTTATTGCTTATTCACACAAAACACTTGACTAAGCGGGACTGATTATTTCACCACTGAACTAAGTTCTGATGGAACCTTCTGCAAACGTTTCACAAATGAGACTGAAAATACAAGGATGACGTAACGCTTTTTAATCGTTATATTATACTCAACTTCCGGTTCCAAGTACAGTGGGTCCTTCTTATCAGGTTTTGTCGGTGATTTTTGCTCTGATCTTAACTGTACACTGAATGAAGCAGTTTGAATAAATACTATTCAGCTGCAGTGTTTAAACAAATTAGACTCTCAATTTCCGGTTGATTTACGGCTTTTTTGAATGTTCTTTATTGATTAATCGAATGTTTTTCATCACCATTCGCCAACGTGCAATCCTGTACCCTTTAGTTTCATCGCTTCCTCCCTCCGTGTTTTTCCAGACTTTTCCAGATTGGTTAGTCTCACTGATTGTCTCTGCTCTCATTCAAATTTCAAATTAGGCCATCTGTACTCTCCTTATCCTTCCGATAATTTTCGAGATGCCTTTTGCTTGATCTTGAGTTGAAAAATCTTTATATTTTATCACAAAAACTGAACACCTTAATTGAATCGTACCGTCATATAGGGTCGCAAAACCCGGTCTTGCTGTAATCAAATACTCTCCAATCAGATGGTTAACTTAGTTTTTGGTAAACTACAAAGCTTTCAAACTTTTACTTTAGTAATTGAATTTCCGTTCATTAAATTCGAATTACTTAATCACGCACCATATTGGCCACCAATGTGATGGTTCCCCCTGTGGGTTATCTCATCAACTGTGAAACCTTATAACGGTCCACGATATGGGTTACGTGTGATTAGAATCTTACTCTGTTTCTTATCTTTCAGATTCCTTTTTCTCAATATGTCTCTTTCTACTAAATACTCATGGTCCCATGCCCTAGAACCACCTTGCCAATATGGTTCCGCCCTCTAATTCCACGCTTAACTGTATTTAGGATAATAACGAGTATGAATAAAACTTTAAAGAGAATATATTCGATTGTCAAGCAAATGTAAATGCACTGTTTCACTTCACTAAAACACTCACAAGTAATGGTCTCACTAACTAAGACTTGAGATAAGATGTGTATCTCATGCGAGCCAATTGGTAACTAACTTTGAATATTACTTACACACAATCATATAGGTTCGTGATAGCAGTTATGCATACACAATTGATGTGTTTGCATCACCACACCCCGATATACATATATTTCATGTTTAATAACCAATGAAAAGTGTCAATTAGGATTAAATAATATAGGTAAATTAGATTAAAATACAGGGGGGCTCGTGACCGGGGGGAGGGGGGGGGGGGCTCATGACCTGCACCCACTGTCAAGAGCCATCCGGTCATGAGCCCCCCTAGGTCATAAGCCCCCCCCCCCCCCCCCTCTTTTTTTTAATCCTCATCTACCTAGCTAAACAAATGAAGACCTACTTAGATAGAAATAAATGAGAGTTGCTAATGTAGTTTGCTATACTGCACACTTCATGATTGTTTAATGGCCTGACAGGGGGTTGCGTGTAGATTGTATTTCAAGGGTGAGGTCGTGTGGCATCCGTGCGTGTGTTTAGGGGATGGATATATTTATCAGGGTAATGAGGCCTGGGCCGATCGAGTCGAAGTGTTGTATATTCAGGAAATTTTGATGTTAATCTGGCATGTGTTAGTTTAGTTCCCTAGATTATATAATGTGGTGTTTGTGTAGGAGTGATTTCAATTCCATATGCTTGTTCTGTATACCGTTTATGTTGTGTTGTATGTTGAGTTTGATAGGACGTGTGTGTGTTAGGAGTTCTAGAAGAGTTAGGCATAAGAGGCGCTCCTCCATAACCCCCACGAGGGGGGTGAAGTGGAGTTGTGTGTTGGGCGACAGCATCTATCTTAGTTCTCCCCCGAGAGGGAAGACGGGCAGGCGCTTGCCATCCAATTATTGGGTGGGTGAGGAGGAGGAAGCATAGGCGCTCCTCCATCACCCCCACGTGGGAGGGGGGGGTTTAATCAAGTAATCCTCATTACAGTGACTCTTTTCTCTGATAGTACATCATCACAGTGACTCTTTTCTCTGATAGTACATCATCACAGTGACTCTTCTCTGATAGTACATCATCACAGTGACTCTTTTCTCTGATAGTACATCATCACAGTGACTCTTTTCTCTGATAGTACATCATCACAGTGACTCTTTTCTCTGATAGTACATCATAACAGTGACTCTTTTCTCTGACAGTACATCATCACAGTGACTCTTTTCTCTGATAGTACATCATCACAGTGACTCTTTTCTCTGATAGTACAATATCACAGTGACTCTTTTCTCTGATGATCATCACAGTGACTCTTTTCTCTGATAGTACATCATCATAGTGACTCTTTTCTCTGATCGTACATCATCACAGTGACTCTTTTCTCTGATCGTACATCATCACAGTGACTCTTCTCTGATAGTACATCATCACAGTGACTCTTTTCTCTGATAGTACATCATAACAGTGACTCTTTTCTCTGACAGTACATCATCACAGTGACTCTTTTCTCTGATAGTACATCATCACAGTGACTCTTTTCTCTGATAGTACAATATCACAGTGACTCTTTTCTCTGATGATCATCACAGTGACTCTTTTCTCTGATAGTACATCATCACAGTGACTCCTTTCTCTGATCGTACATCATCACAGTGACTCTTTTCTCTGATCGTACATCATCACAGTGACTCTTCTCTGATAGTACATCATCACAGTGACTCTTTTCTCTGATAGTACAATATCACAGTGACTCTTTTCTCTGATGATCATCACAGTGACTCTTTTCTCTGATCGTACATCATCACAGTGACTCTTCTCTGATAGTACATCATCACAGTGACTCTTTTCTCTGATAGTACATCATAACAGTGACTCTTTTCTCTGACAGTACATCATCACAGTGACTCTTTTCTCTGATAGTACATCATCACAGTGACTCTTTTCTCTGATAGTACAATATCACAGTGACTCTTTTCTCTGATGATCATCACAGTGACTCTTTTCTCTGATAGTACATCATCACAGTGACTCCTTTCTCTGATCGTACATCATCACAGTGACTCTTTTCTCTGATCGTACATCATCACAGTGACTCTTCTCTGATAGTACATCATCACAGTGACTCTTCTCTGATAGTACATCATCACAGTGACTCTTTTCTCTGATAGTACATTATCACAGTGAGTTTTTTCTCTGATAGTACATCATCACAGTGACTCTTTTCTCTGATAGTACATCATCACAGTGACTCTTTTCTCTGATAGTACATCATCACAGTGACTCTTTTCTCTGATCGTACATCATCACAGTGACTCTTCTCTGATAGTACATCATCACAGTGACTTTTCTCTGATAGTACATCATCACAGTGACTCTTTTGTCTGATAGTACATCATCACAGTGACTCTTTTGTCTGATTGTACATCATCACAGTGACTCTTTTGTCTGATAGTACATCATCACACTGACTCTTTTCTCTGATATTAATATAATAGTAATTAAATGCCATGTAAAATAATAACGGACATTCAAATAATCAACCTTTATTCAAATAGCCCTCCTTAAAAATAAACCATATGCATATTTCAAAATCATAAGAGATGGATAAATTAAAAAAGAATGAAATTTTCATTTAATCCCATACTTGTCTTATCTTCAAGCCAATGTATAATACTGCTCCACTCTTTTCACAATCACAAATCGGCGAGTATACCCAGAGAAATTTTTGCTATAGAATGAGCTGCAATTTCTTGCAGCGCTTCCATTCTTTACTCCTGCATTGAAGTGATTGAACCCCGTGCATTTCTGCGAACAATTAACAAGTTGCTGTATGCGTTTTCGTATTACTCTTTTAATGAGCTCCATACTAGGTCAATTTGTTCAAAATGTAGGAGTATGGCGCTAAATGTTTAAGTTTAGTGTTTCGTGCTCTTCTATAATCTTGCATGAATAAGATGGAGCATTGTCAATGATGAAGGTTGGATTTTCTGTGCCTTTAGAATGGCAAGTTGCAAATAGTTCACGAGACTGTTTTCAGAGTTAAATGATCCTCTTTTGGTCGTAAGTAATACCATTTTTAAGCTGGTAATTGCCCCAGTGCAATGTAGTTTTGCTCCTTTACTGGCAGGTAGCAACAGTGATGCTCGAGACTCGATACGAGAGCTGCCCTTTGCTCTCCTGCATTAGAGATTGAAGTTAGTTTCATCAATCCAAACTGAAGTCCTTCTTTGTTTTGCTTTCCCACGTGCTTGAAATAGTTTCTTCATGTAATCCGCTCGTTTCTCTTTATTATTTTGGTAGATTCATATTGTAAATAGTTGATCTTATTATTTTTTTTTTCAATGAGAATAATTGGTTTTGGAGCATGAAAATCTTAAGTAAATTTTTTTTAACAAGAAGAACACTTAATTCCCTTAATGTTACTGCTGGTGCAGTGTCACCTTCTTTCACAAGAGTTTCAATTATTTATGGATTTTTCTTACTATGTGAACCGCCTTTTGATTTTGGTAATCTATTTTCCTTCTTTATCCAATTGTATGCTGTCCTGAGTTTTATTCCTAGAATTATTGAAAGGCTTATATGCATCAAATATTCTTTTTATGTCGCCAACTGAGATCATTGAGTACTTCATCTTGTTATTTACAGTTATAGATTTAAATTGCAAGGTGTAAAAGATATTGCCTGGTTATTTTTAACCCTTTAGCGGGCAAGTATCCCGTACGGGATACATAATTTGTGTTTTTTAATAAATGGCTGGAGCGTGTATGCGTGAGATATATCGTACGATTGATGTTTCTGCCAATGAATAAGACCCCTGCCTTCAAATTAAACCAATCAGAGCGCTTCTAGATATTACGTGCTAGCTAATTTGTGCGGTTAATTAAGTCAGTGTTCAGCGAGACTCCATAGAGTACGGTTATGTGAAAATTTCTCTCGCTAAAGCTACTGGTGTGACTTCCTCAATGGTGGTAAGTACTTCATATTTTCACAAAATATAGGTAGTTACTGGTACTTTCCAAGATTATATCTGATTTTTGTTTGATTATTCATAAAATCTTGATAAAACAGTAAATAAGATTGATGTATCCCGCATGGGCTTCATGCCAGCTTCATCTATAACCATGCTATGCCCAAATGGGATACATTGCCTGTTCCATCAGTATCAACGCAAATCCCATTTGGGATTTATTGCCCGTTTCACCTATGATTGCAAAATGCTCAAGCGGGATACATAACGCCTAATAAAAATGAAACTATTGCAGATATATACACAATTATTTTTTATATTGTATAAATTTGACCACAAAATCAATAATTAACAATATATATCTTATTCGTGAAACTCTTTTAACAGTTTCCAGCATCTTCGTTCTATTCACGAAAAGTGAAGCAAAAGTGGGTTGCACCCCACAATGCAAATGACAGTGACTTTGAAATGGAGGAAGACGAATTAGATGAAATGGATGATGATGTTCTGGATCCAGATTTTGTTATGGATATCCACAATGATACGAACCACAACTACGATGAAATAGCACCAACTTCCTCTGGTGAGCATGTACATTATCTTTATTTTATTACCTCGCTTAGTGTTATTCATACAATTATATATACATTTTTATTATGAAACAAAAGAGACATGAATGGAAGCTGTAGTTAATTGTATATTTATATTTGAACAGGATCTGTAGTTGTCGTGAGACCTGAGAATCTCCCTGAAGTACAAATTGAAGCAGAAGATGAAGAGGAACCCCCTACGAAGAGATCAAAAAGTTCAATGGCACAACAGAGTGAGAACATTTGGAGAAATGAAGATATTACTCATCCTCCTCTACCTAAATTTTATCCAGAACCTCCAGAAATTCTTCTGAAGCCAATCGAATATTTCCATAAAATGTTCACCATGGAGCTACTTGAGGAGATTGTTTACCAAACCAATCTTTATGCTAGACAGAAAGATGTCACTACATCTTTTACTACTGATATCGAAGAAATGAAGGATTTCATTGGTATCATACTCTTCATGGGAATAGTCAGTATGCCTAGCATTGAAGACTACTGGTCTCTTCTCACACGATGCCCACAGGTCGCCAATACTATGTCTTCCAAAAGATTCAGATTGATGAGGTCTTTCCTTCATTTCAACAATAATGACAATAGTACTGCTTCACAAGATAGATTTTTCAAGATTCGACCTCTTTTTACTTCCATTACCAGGCAATTTCAAAAAGTTAAAGAGGCTCCCACCCAATCCATTGATGAAGTAATGGTTGCATATAAAGGAACTAGAGCTGGCTCCTTGAGACAGTACATTCAAAACAAGCCAGATAAATGGGGATTTAAGTTATTTTGTCGTGCAAGTATTGATGGATTTATTCATGACATATTAATGTACCAAGGGGAGAAAACTTTTCAAGAGCACATTACTCAAATGACAGATGAAGAATCAAGTTTTCAAATAACTGCTAAAGTTGTATTGGTCCTGGCAAAAACAATGAAAACTCCAAGTCAGTCAGCTATATATGCTGACAACTGGTTTACCAGCATTACTTTGGTTGAACAACTGAGGAACCTGTACGGTTGTCGTTATGTTGGCACAGCTAGACCAAACAGGATTGGAAATCCCCCACTAACCACTGTTAAAAACATGGAGAAGAAATCAATTCCACGAGGAAAATGTGAATTCAGCTCCTCCAATGGAATATTAGCTCTAAGGTGGAAAGACAATAAAGTGGTCACAATCCTCTCATCTGATGCTGGACTAGAACCTAAGCAGACTATAATGAGGTATGATAAGCAGCAGAAAAAAAGAGTCGAAGTTCCCTGCCCTGCCGTCATAAAAGAATACAATGGTAAGATGGGTGGCATAGATAAATCTGACATGTTAAACCATTTATACAAGTCCCCCATGCGAGCCAGACGTTGGTATATGAAGCTCTTCGGCTACGTCCTGGATCTGTGTGTCAGCAATGCTTGGCTTCTGTACAAGAGAGATTGTCAGGCCTTGAAACAGAAAAATATGCCACTCAAAGCATTCAGGCTTGAAATTTCCAGGGATTTGAGATGCCAAAAGTCTTCCTATGCCAGAGAGACACGTCATTCTTTTGAGCAGCATGATATGCTAATTTCGAAGAAAGGTCAAAAAGTCCAAATGCCTAATGAGTCCAAGCGTTATAATTCGAAGGAATGGCACATGCCTATTCTGGTGACGAACAGACAGACTTGTAAACATTGTTCTAAGAAAAATGATATTCACAGAAGTAAAATGATGTGTACAGTATGCCAGGTAGCACTCTGTCTTTCTGATACAAGAAACTGCTTCAAAGAATTCCATACACCACCAGCAGAATAAAGGTGCACACAAACCTTTAGAGCCATATATTGAGTGATACATTTGTGATACACCGTTATATATTATTTGATAACTGTTTTTGAAAGTAGTTCACTTGATACTACTCATCGTTACCTTTATTTCGAATATTTTTTTGTATTAGAATCGGATAGTTTTATGTAAAGAGGAAATATATTTATATAGGATTTGATAATCGGAAGCAGCTATTTGTACTATTTTTTTTGTTTACCAAATACAAATTCTGAATGTGTTTTCATTTTTATTCCCATCACAACAATATTTGATTTAAATGGACGTGATTAGAACCTCAAATAAAATATTTTGATTAGGAGAATTTCCCTCAGTAAACATATCATGTAGCCCATATGGGATACATCTTCTCACCAGGGTAACAGGCGAGTAGCCCAAACGGGATACATTTTAAAACTGAATTTATGGGTAAACCAAGAATTTTAAACAAAAACACCCATGAATAAAAATGTCTTCAAAAGGGCCAAATATTACACTGTATCAATTATATGCATGAATTATGAGTGTAAGACAAAGTGCCCGCTAAAGGGTTAAATAATCATTGGTAGAATCCTAAAATAGGGTACTACCTTATGATTGGTTAGTATCCCTATAACTTATAAGTGGGTTTAATATTATTTCGGGCAGCATCAAATAATTGGATAATACCATATTATTGTCTTGTATCTTTACGTTTGGATACTACCCTATAATTAGGTAGTGTTCTATAATTGAGTAGTGTCCTATTATGGGTATTGTACTATATAATTGGGCCGTATCCTATAATTGAGTAGTGCTCTACAATGGGGACGAGCCATCAGTTACATCTTTCTGTGTTATTTCTCGTTTTATTTTTTGAATAAATAAAAAATATGAATACATAGGTATACTCAATTAATAACTAATCTATATAATAAAATAATTTTTCACTTCTTTTATTTTGAAAGTTTTATATTCCTCTTTTATTTTACTTTATTCATAATGTTAATTAGTATTATGCAATCTCTCATTTGATCTCATAATATAATGTAGTATTTTGTATCCGCTAGTTTGTTGTACTGCACACTTCATGGTTGTCTATGACCTGGTGGGGGGGGGGGTACGGCACGCCCCCGATATACATATATTTTATGGTAAATCAGTAATAAACTATAAAAGTGTACGTACTAATGAATATTGACCAACGGGCGAAGTCGCTGACGACATGATGATCGCGGATGTGACCAAAATCTTCTAGACAGGTGACTACAGGCCGATTAGTTTGGCATCCGTTACTGGAATGCTACTCAAGTCCATCATCAACGATAAAATTGTGGCTCACATATTTAGAAGAACACCAGCTCATAGGAAAAAAGTCAACATGGATTTCTTCGCGAAAAGTCATGCCTGGCAAACTAACAACACCTTTTCCAATCGAATTTCCTCCAACTGAAATAGCATTTCATCAAAGTGAAATATGTTATTATATGTTTATTCGTATCTCTGTATTTTTCTTGGTGGATTACTGCACTTTGAGAGTGTTGTTGAAATTTAGCATTAGCTCTAGACTTTCTTTCTTTAAATCATCAATGAATACCCACACATTTGGATGAATTGTACTTAGCGAACCATTCCATTACGAGTGGAATGATAGTGGTGTCCTTTTGAATAACAACTAATTTATATTAGTAACAATCAATAAATTATTAGGTAAAAGTGCATTATACCAACCACTTATTTTGTTGAGAAAAATATAAACTCCCCTTAACACGTTCTCCGCGTATTGACTCACCGGTGGTCAATACACTTTTTTAACGTGCAAATAATAAATAGATGTGTAATGCCTTATCAATGGATCAGCCTGTATATTGAATTATAAGTCTAGAACTTTACATTAGCAAATAGAACACTTCAGAGCTTCCAACATGATGTATCACACAGCACTATTTAAATAAACCAGAAAATTCTTTCACGGTGATGTCATACTCGGGGAAAGTGTTAAATGAATACACTTACAGCAGTTATAATTATATCTTTTATCTTAACTGTCTGGACACCGATAAAAACTGTCCTTAAGTTATTGGCTGAGTTCGGTCTTCATCCTAATTATAAAAAATCAAATCTCATTCCATCTCAAGGCTTACATCATTCAGGGTTTAACTGGAATTCATAGTATATGACCTTGTCTATTGCCAAAAGAGAAAGTTATAAAAGCATATGAAACTGCTTTAGCTCTGTGGAATAATCTGTTTCTACAAATGGAAAAGATTCAGTCCGGTCTCACTTAGAGACCTCACACAAATTTCCTTAAATTATTTAGGATGTATAATTTGTAAATATAATTAGGTTATTCTTGCTTATTATTAAGAAATTTTTCAAATTTGAAAGTACTTATGTAGATTATATGATGAGCATAATCCCTGATAATTATACCACCGGATGGCATTCACATCACTATTTTTTTGTATAGACCTACTTCTTTAGCAGTAGAGTCAGTAATTATTCAGTATCAAACGAGCTCTCATCTGCTTAGCACCTAACTTGTGCTGATCTAA
This sequence comes from Caprella mutica, assembly GCA_947561585.1. Lineage (NCBI taxonomy): Eukaryota > Metazoa > Arthropoda > Malacostraca > Amphipoda > Caprellidae > Caprella > Caprella mutica. Next base: position 42,005 of record CANNZV010002151.1, on the reverse strand, counting down.
AACTACCTATCTAGTGTCCGTGTTTCTAACCGTACAGTCTAAACTTAAAAAAAAAACCACGCTATTGGGATAATCTTCAAATCGATCTCACTCTAACCTAGGTCGACCGTTCCTAGAAAAATCTCATAATTTTATCATTTTTTTATTTCGTAAATAGCTACTTAATACTCTACTAGTTGTTTGAGTGAAATATCAGAGTCCTAGTGTAACTATAACCCACTGGGGAGAAAGAGAAATGGAGTATGGCGAGGGTTTGGGTACAGCTATGCGCTCGACACACTCCCATCAGCCACTGATAACTCGTAATAATTATATTATCTCTCCATATCTGCTATAGTTCGTGTTCCTCCACAGTACATAGAATAGGAAGTAGGTTAACTCCACGGTGTACTGAAACCTCGTTTTAGGGATTTCTGGGTCGTGACGTCACGTGAAAGTGTTACCATATTTTCTAATGCAACCCGCTAAATATATTGAAACTCGCTAAATATATTTAAATAAACTAAAATAATATTTTGAAGCTAATCAGAACGATTCATATAATTATTAAACTAATAAAATATACTTAATGATTTTTTATATTATGTTGTTACCTAACTACTTATTGTAATATATTGATAATTGTATTCAATCCATTTCCCTGCATAGCTTTTACTTAATCGATAGATTAGACCAAGGTAAATATTTCTCACTGCTTATTATAATAACCCACCACCTCCGAGAGTAACATGGTTCATCATGCATTTCTTAAAAAGCTCCTCTAATCAGATATTTGATTGTGACAAATCAAGTCACCATCTTCGACATTGAACAGTAAAAATTTTTCAACTTCATTATGGGTTTTTCCTCAACCAAACCTTAAATCTCAATCTATTGAGTCTCAGACATCACAATTTCAATAGAATATAGTGTTGAAATTTTAGTTTAAATGTATTACACACTCTTTATATGTTTAATGTTAACTTCCTGTGAGACTAGCTCAGCTATATTTATTACCTATTGTTTAACAAACAATGTATTACTTTTATGAGAAACGGATTTAAGGTTTAAAGTCCATTACAATTTCCGGTGAGTGTTAAATATCACCGCAGGTCAATTCTTTAGCCAGTCGGTTCTTTACATTACTCAGTGAGAGATGTGTTCCACTCATCTCTCCAATAGACTTCTATCTGCATAACATATTACTCTTTAAATAAACTCTATGTCTTAACGTTGTTAACCCACTGTAATTTAACCTAATTCTAACAGGTTATGGGCCCAGTGAACGATAAGAGTTTATAAATCAAATTATGTTTAAACAATTTAGAAGTTAATTACAGTAATCAAATAAAACGAAGTACAGTGAAAAAAGTGTTTAACTAAATGAAACATACACGCACGAACGTTTGTTGAGCATATCTTGCTAATGCTCTATTGAGGTCAATAATTCTGACTGCTTTAGTGACATGTACTTGTTTTTATAGTATAATTATTTATTATTCTGTGCGGAAGAGGTGTCAAGAGAGGTCACAAATTACCTTTAAATCTGTGACCTTATCCTTTGGTAAACAGTCTTTCAACAAAAGGTTCTTGCGAACTAAGACTTGTGTTGCTGTTCCAATTGAATATTAATAATTATATTCAGTGAAGTTATTCTTATGAATTAGAATGATTTTAAAATATCAATTCAGTTAAACAGTAAATCAATTTAACTGCTTTGTTTGTTTATGTTTGTTAAGTATTGAATGAAAATAAATACTTGAAAACATGTCTTCAAATAAGTTACCGGGGATTGTTCCCCTAGACGGAAATAATTACCCAACATGGAGGGTACAAATGAAAATGTACCTCTTAAGAGAGAAACTTATGGATTTTGCTGATGGATCTAAATCAGTTCCAATAGATTCCGCTTCAACTGAGGTTAAAGCTGCCTATACTAATAACAAGAATAAAGCTCTGGCAGATATAGTACTATCTATTTCACCGGATCAATTGTACTTAGTTGGACAACCCACGGATCCACACGCTGTCTGGACCACCCTTCAAGAAACGTTTCAGAAAAACACGTGGGCGAACAAATTTCGTCTGAAGAAGAAGCTTTACAACTTAAAATTGAAATCTCCCGAACTACTCAACTCCCATTTGAAAGAACTAACTGAAGTTTTTCAAGAGCTTGCCTTGTTAAATCAAGTGATCAGTGAAGAGGATAAAGTTATTTGTCTCCTATCATCACTACCAGAGCAGTTTGAAGTGCTTGTTACTGCACTTGAAGCTCAGACAGACATCCCTAACTGGATTACCGTAGCTGACACACTCCGGAGAGAAACTGAAAAGTTGAGTATTAATTAAATCCAATGATGGTTTGCCATTATCAAATACTCAGATTGATGCTGCAGTAAATAAACAGTCAATCAAGTGTCACTTTTGTAAAAAAATAGGACATTTGAAGAAAGACTGCTTCAAATTTAAACGGTATTCTCAAACTAACAGAACTCAAAATCAGCCAAATGGTGTAAACGTAAGTCATATAGAACTTAATCACACAATGTATGCTAATGATATCGCTCTTTGTAACAAATATGCCGACAGTAATATTTGGATAATAGATTCAGGCTCTTCATCACACATGAGTGGTGATAAAAATTTATGTAAAGATTTTGCAAATATTACCAAACCTATCAATGTTAAAGTAGGTAATGGAGATGTTTTGCAAGCTATTTCACTAGGAAATGTTTCTGTTATTGTGAATATACCAGGTGGTGGAAGTAGAAAATGTACAATAAATGATGTACTATATGTGCCAAATCTAGCTTTTAATCTACTATCAGTGTCAAAAATGACAAATAATAATAAATCTATTATTTTTGAAAATGATAAATGTAAAATATTGAACGAAAATAAAGAGTTAATTGCTGAGGCCAACTCTATTATCTAAATACTTTAGTACATAAAGCTGCAGTAACTGTTGATCAAAATAAAGTAAACCTTCTATGGCATAGAAGGCTCGGTCATATAGGTAACGACAACTTGACTAAAATGATCCGAACTAAATCAGTTAATGGTCTGGATAGTAAATTAAAAGCTATAGAAGGTGTGTGTGAACACTGCTGTAATGGGAAAATGCATAAAATACCATTTTCTACAAGCATTAAGAAAAATTGTAAACCTCTTGATTTAATCCACACAGATGTCTGTGGGAAAATTACTCCCACTTCCAGGGGTAATAATTCATATTTTCTGACCTTTATTGATCATGCTACTCGATACTCCTGAATATATGTTATTGCCCATAAGAGTGATGTGTTTCAGAAGTTTTTGGAATGGAAAGCAATGGTTGAAAATATTTACGAAAGGAAAATTAAAACCTTGCAGTCAGATAATGGAGGAGAATATACCTCAAATAAGTTTGAATCATATTTACGCAATGAAGGTATAATTCACCAGAAATCTATTCCTAAAACTCCTGAACAAAATGGGTTAGCTGAAAGATTTAATAGAACTATTATGGAAAAAGTTAGATGTATGTTATCTGATTCAGGAATTGATAAGGAATTCTGGGGTGAAGCACTATATACTGCAAATTATCTTAATAATAGATGCATTAATTCATTTTTAGTAAATAAAATTCCATATGAAGCTTTAAATCTTAGAAAACCTAATGTAAGTCATGTAGAAGTTTTTGGATGCACTGGGTATGCGCATATTTCTCGAGATGAACGATCAAAGTTAGAAAATAAAGCTACCAAATGTCTGTTTATTGGCTATGGCACAGTTACTAAAGGGTATAAGATGTATGATGTTGAATCTAAAAGAATCTTCTTTTCCAGGAATGTAACCTTTGATGAATCAGTTTCATCTAAGATTGAGAACCCTCAACTGATTGAGACCCCTACCTTACCACTGGTGTTCCCTTCAGAAGATTCAGAACCTGCAGGGCCTGAGAATCAAACTACTGACAATAATCCTCAAATAATCCTCCCTGAGGCGCAACCTTTACCAGCTATCAGTCCTGATGAGGATCTTAGACGATCGTCTAGAATTCGTCGAGCTCCTGTTACATACGGTAGTTGGGAGTATAGCCATGATCAGTTTGAGGAGGAGGGTTTATTAGTAAATGGGAATATCAATATCGAACCTAGGTCGGTATCTGAGGCTCTTAATAGCGGTTCTGAATCCTCTAAATGGAAACATGCCATGGAGAGGGAATTAAATGCTTTTGAGAAACATAAAGTTTTTGAACTAGTAAAACCAACCTCAGACTTAAACATCATTAACCTAAATCGGTGTTTAAAAAGAAAAAAGGATCTGATGGTAGAGTGTCTTCATATAAAGCTAGATTAGTCGCTCAGGGTTTTTTACAGAGACCTGGAATCGACTATGATGAAATTTTTGCTCCTGTAGTTAGATTCGAATCGGTGCGAACCATGTTATCTTTAGCTACTAAACAAAAATTATTTGTACATCATTTGGATGTCAATTCAGCTTTTTTAAATGGGGATCTTAAAGAAAACGTTTATATTAGACAGCCTCCTGGCTATGCTATTCCAGGAAAAGAAGATTTAGTATGTAAACTAAATAAATCTATGTATGGGTTAAAACAATCACCCAAATGTTGGAATGATGCTTTGGATGCATATCTTAAATCCTTAGGATTTATTCAGTCCTCTTGTGACTCATGTATTTATGTTAAAGTAATCAATAACTCACCATGCTTCATTTCTGTGTATGTAGATGACATTATTGTAGCATGTATGAACTATGATGACCTGACAAAAATCAAGACTGATTTAAGTGCTAAATTTGAGATGAAAGACTTAGGAAAATTATCCTATTTCTTAGGCATAAAAGTCGTACAAGACGAAAATAAAATATCATTAAATCAATCTTCATTTGTCAACGAGTTATTAGATAGATTTGAATTCAATAATTGTAAACCTGTTTCAACCCCTGCTGATGTTAATTCTCATTTGGAACCAACTACTGATGATTGTGAACTAGTAGATAAAACTAAATATCAGTCAGCTGTAGGTGCCTTACTGTATCTATCTACTAAAACTAGACCGGACATAACTTATGCAGTTGGAAATGTCTCTAAATTTTGTTCCAATCCAAACACTAAGCACTGGTCTGCAATTAAGAGAATATTTAGATACCTAAAGGGCACACCTGATCTTGGCATTACCTATGGTAATGAAGATTCTGAGTTGATAGGTTATTCTGATGCCGACTGGGCAGGTAACAGAGTTGATAGGAAAAGTACTTTTGGCCAATGCTTTCTGTTAAATAATTCCATTATTTCTTGGCGCTCTGTGAAACAGTCATGTGTTGCTTTATCAACGGCTGAAGCTGAATATGTTTCCCTCTCTGGTGCCTCCCAAGAAGCTGTATTTCTAAATAAATTACTATTAGATCTTAAAGTACCTAATAAGAATCCTATATTTTTGTTTGAGGATAATCAGTCAGCAATTTGTATTGCTAAAAATGCTAAAAATCATCCTAGATCGAAACACATTGATATTAAATTTCATTACATTAGAGATCTTGTTGCTTCAAACACAATTAAACTTGTGTATTGCCCCAGTGAAACTATGCTTGCTGACATATTCACTAAACCGTTGCCTACTGATAGATTTACCAAATTAGTTGAATTAATAGGCATGAAAAATATATAATGTCGTGTGAGGAGGAGTGTTGAAATTTTAGTTTAAATGTATTACACACTCTTTATATGTTTAATGTTAACTTCCTGTGAGACTAGCTCAGCTATATTAATTACCTATTGTTTAACAAACAATGTATTACTTTTATGAGAAACGAATTTAAGGTTTAAAGTCCATTACAATTTCCGGTGAGTGTTATATATCACCGCAGGTCAATTCTTTAGCCAGTCGGTTCTTTACATTATTCAGTGAGAGATGTGTTCCACTCATCTCTCCAATAGACTTCTATCTGTATTGTATAACATATTACTCTTTAAATAAACTCTATGTCTTAACGTTGTTAACCCACTGTAATTTAACCTAATTCTGAACTATAATATGAACTATAATCCAGGTACAAAAATAAATATGAACAATTTTCTCTCAAATTAGCACCAATGGAGATGACAATAATATGGAAAAATCACAGCCTCTTTGAGAGTCCTAATTTTGAGGTGAAGATCTTTCATACCATTGACAATCATTCGATACTGCTGCATTACCAAGTAGCTTTATTTTTAATTTTCGGGGTTTAAAAGTTGTTCCTTTCCACTACGAGGTGATCCAAAGAGACATTAAGAAAAGAAGGCTTCATAGAAGAGAGGATAGTGAAAGTACGGTCCATGAGGTCGACTACTTTGCTACAACATTTAACCGTGTCGACCCAGCACATGGATGGCCAGCATAGACACCCATGGATAAGAGACCTACACAGTCAGTCTGCTTACCTTTGGATATGGAAAGGCAGCAGGAAAGGAAAAATACAAAGGAAAGCTGAAGATAAATGGCACTAAACAAAACCCCAAATATTACAAAAGAAGGCCTAGCTAGAGGTAGCCTGGGGACAATGGTAGCTTCATATGAAAACCATAAAAAAAATCTCAGAATTATGCCTGTCAAATTTGTATATAGATATGCCCAAGTGGTGGGACTTCATGCGTCTTCCCTTCCCTCTCAGGAATAAACGCATGCGTCATGAAAACTACCCTTCAACTGCGCATGCCTCCTTTCAATGACGCATGCGTACCGCCTTTCAACACTCTGTGCGCTTGTTGAAAAGAAAGTTGAACAGGTGTGGACATACCTTTATTAGGTTACTTTTAAAGAATTCGATTGAAATTAAATTTTCTTCATAGTCTAATTTATTTTATAGATAAAATACATTAAAAAAGTGAATAAAAACAGAGGAATTTAAATATCTAACAATTTCCTTGTGTTTATTTATTTGGTGTCCGCTTTTACACTATGGGTATTAAACATGAAGAATGTAGCTATGATACGCACAGGGAATTTAAAAACCTGATATTTAAATTCCCCTGTTTTTATTCAATTCCCCACTATTTATAATGTAGTGTTTTACTTCATTTCAGTATAGTGTATTACTTCATTTCAGTATAGTGTATTACTTCATTTCAGTATAGTGTATTACTTCATTTCAGAATAGTGTATTACTTCATTTCAGTATAGTGTATTACTTCATTTCAGTATAGTGTATTACTTCATTTCAGTATAGTGTATTACTTCATTTCAGTATAGTGTATTACTTCATTTCAGTATAGTGTATTACTTCATTTCAGTATAGTGTATTACTTCATTTCAGTATAGTGTATTACTTCATTTCAGTATAGTGTATTACTTCATTTCAGTATAGTGTATTACTTCATTTCAGTATAGTGTATTACTTCATTTCAGTATAGTGTATTACTTCATTTCAGTATAGTGTATTACTTCATTTCAGTATAGTGTATTACTGCATTTCAGTATAGTGTATTACTGCATTTCAGTATAGTGTATTACTGCATTTCAGTATAGTGAATTACTGCATTTCAGTATAGTGTATTACTGCATTTCAGTATAGTGTATTACTGCATTTCAGTATAGTGTATTACTGCATTTCAGTATAGTGTATTACTGCATTTCAGTATAGTGTATTACTGCATTTCAGTATAGTGTATTACTGCATTTCAGTATAGTGTATTACTGCATTTCAGTATAGTGTATTACTGCATTTCAGTATAGTGTATTACTGCATTTCAGTATAGTGTATTACTGCATTTCAGTATAGTGTATTACTTCATTTCAGTATAGTGTATTACTTCATTTCAGTATAGTGTATTACTGCATTTCAGTATAGTGTATTACTTCATTTCAGTATAGTGTATTACTGCATTTCAGTATAGTGTATTACTTCATTTGATTATTTCATTCTAGTATGGAAAGAAAGAACATGGCAATTACTATTCATTCTCTGGTTGAAATTTATTATTAAATCCTTTAAAAATTGGATTTTGATTAATTTAGAATGGTCTTATAAGTTTGCACTTGAAAACAGTTGATAAAATTCTATTGTTCTGAAGGTTATAATTGTTTTTATATTTCAGTACCTTGTCGTAGCAATGCACTGGAATAAAAAGTTATTTATGGTTGCTACTTTTAGATTCTCCTGCATTTCATTTTCGAATAGATAGGAAAGTTTTACCAGTTTGTCAGAGCGTATATAGTATTGTGTGTTTTTTATATTTACATAAATTCTTTTAGAACAATCCCTTCATTGTTATAATCGAAATGTTTTTTTATAGAAATGATTTAATAGTTTCGATATTCTGAACAATAGATTAAACTATGCAGCGATCGATATTAAATACTAATGGGAGAATGAACGTCAGACTCTTCATACTGACCAGCATTGCATGAATGTTTGCTTGTTTCGATAAACATTTTTATTCTTACAGTAGATATATTAAATACACAATAGTCGATAGCAAGGGACTAGGAAGGATCTTTTTAGTGTACCCAGTACCCTTTTTGTTTCAGATGATCATTAACATGATTGTACGTATCAAAGTAATTATTAGTTATTATATCAATATAATAAATAAATACAGGTACAGCTCTTACAGCGGACCGCTTCTATAGCGGACTGCAGATCGCTACAACTAACTCGTCTACCAAGTATCTAGTCAAACATTGATTATATTCCTTTTCCGCAACATTTTCTTATATTAGAAAATTTCAATTGAAATTTGATAAAGGTGTGACTATTCTATTTTAATATATTCTTCATCTCCTCATACCAAACAAAAAAATAAGAATCAGGAAATGAAATAATTTATTTTTATATTGTGTTCTGTTTAATAAACGATTATTAATAATGACATTGTTTAGTTTGCAAGTAGGTACATGTATACAGGGTGGAGCAAAAAAAAAGGAAACCCATTTTCAAACTAGTTTATTTCACAAACTATCAAAAAATCCTGCAGTGAATTAAAAAAAGGTAAGTAAAAAGGTCTTGCGCGAGGACGAAAAACACAAAAAGTTCATAATTGGTATAATTTATTTCCATATGGTAGTAGTAAAAAAAATCGTACTATTTTTCATTAATTAACGTTTTGGTTATTGACTCTTTCATTCATGGAAATACATCTTCATCACCAATCACGATATCTTCTACAAAATGTGCATTTCTTTGTAGCAACCATTTAGCAAAATTTAGACGGTGCGGTAAATCAGTTCGAGTCTTACATGCTTCTTGTAAGGATGATACTTCACATCGTGTTCAACAATTCGGTGAAATGTCTCGTAAATGATATCTAATCCATACTTTCTGATTGATATTTTTGGGTTCCCAATAAGTTGTTCATGAAAAAGATTAATGTTTTCATGTGTTCATTCTTTTCTCCTGCGATATGATCACTTTTGTTCAAATTTAAAGTTTTTTCTTCAGTTTTGAACTCATTAACAGTTGTCTAAATGGTTTTATAGTTGGTGTTAATTTTTCCTGAAAGCGTTGTTCAAGATGAGGTTAAACCTGTGTAATGCCTCCAGTGTTTAAAATTTTTGTCACAACAAAAACTTTTTGTTCTTTTGAGAGTTGCAATTTTAGGGTTTCGAAAAGGAGATAAAAATTAACGCCGAAATTATTTTATAAAGATCTCAAAAACCAATTAACTTTCAAATGGTAATTCATTTTATTATTTATTTTCTCTTATTTGTTACAAAAAAGAGTATAATTTATTGTTTTTACATCTATATAAAATTAATTATACCTTTTATGATTTTCTTTCGTATATTTCGTCCTCGCGCAAGCCCTTTTTATTTACCTTTTTTTAATTCGCTGCAAGATGTTTACTTTTTGTCGTAACTCTTAACAGGTTATCAAGATAGATGCTGAAAAAGTAAAGGAATAAAACTGTGTTTTTTAGAATTTTTTTAGGTTTGATACTTTGTAAAATAAATTAGTTTAAAAATGGGTTTCCTTTTTTTCGCCACCCTGTATATATGTAAGTGAAGTTAAAAAATAACACCCTTTTTATCATATTTTAGTGTACTTTGAGCGACAAAATTTTCCTTTTAATAATCTGAGATTGTAAAGCTGAAAAAAACTTACAACGTTTAAAGTTAAATGAACGCTTTTCCGGTACATGTAGTGGACGATCTAAGAGCTTTACCTGTATATCAATATAATTAGATGTTATTATGAAATTCTAAAGATTATTGAGATCATTGTAAAATATTCATTGAAAAAGATCATAACCTACATCACCTGAGCAGTAAAATGAACTGTAAAATAATGAGATAATCGTATTTTTTTTCTTATACGATTTTCAAATCGGATATGATTTAATTAGATATTTTAATATACATTATCAGTCTAAATTATTGCATTATATTTCCATTGTAAAATGAGTAAATCGGAAGTAGAATATCCGATCATTTTGAAAGTCAACATCCATGTATTTGAGAGATAATTTTTATATATTAATTAGCAAGAACCAAAAATACTCATTTGAAAAAACATGTCCATCAGCATTTCCATTCATTTCAACCATAGTACCTTTATCTTCTTCTAAAGACCAACTTTATCCCATTTATTAAGTACTATACATTGAACAGTAAGTTGCCCCTGAAAGTTGTTCCCATGTTACCTACCAGTCTTGCATTTATAAAAGAATAACTTGCAGCAACAAATAAACTCCATAGCGCTGAAAAGCTAAAATAGGACACGCTGTTGTGAAATTGAATGAGCTTCTCGACTGTAATTCCATTTACAACTTGGAAGCAAATGTGAGCATTTGAGAGCGTAAATGTTCAGTAACACTTTTAGAAAGTCCGTATGAATGGCAAGATAAACAGAGCTCAAGACTGTATTTTCTTACCTAAATAAACCCACTGAATCTTCATTATAGACTAGATAATTCCTATCATAAAGTCCCCTGCATTCATTGCTACTAGGTAATAAGGAGAGAATTTAAATAATATGAATAAGAAAACTATTTGGTGTGCGTGAAAAGCTGTATAGCTACATTGGACTTTGAAACTGAATATTAATTCAATCATATTAAATTTATTTGTTTCATTGTACTATTGCGTATGTGTGTTTGTGTGTACTATCAGAGAAAAGAGTCACTGTGATGATGTACTATCAGAGAAAAGAGTCACTGTGATGATGTACGATCAGAGAAAAGTCACTGTGATGATGTACTATCAGAGAAAAGAGTCACTGTGATGAAGTACTATCAGAGAAAAGAG